>BGPR01000119.1:521005-631343 GCA_013235015.1 Araneus ventricosus | reverse complement strand
TTATTTAATTCTCAGTCAGGTGACGATTTTTATGCCACTGCATTCTCGTAACTCTCTTTTATTTCTGATTACTATTATATTGAAGAATTTAAGTCAGTCTGTACCAGCTGAATCGAAAGATTGAGTTTGTCTTGACATTCTGTCTCCAGGAGAATTTTTCAAATATTAAGTTTGTTACATCGAATGCTTGTCGATAAGAAACATATTAATCTTTTACAATCTTTTCTGAGCGAAATAGATAGAGTTCCCAATAGTTGCCAAATTAAGTGGAAGCATTTTGCGTATATGCGTAATTCTTTCCAAAACCTATTTTAATAATCGGATTGATTATCTAATTATAAGCTCATTTAATAATCACTTTATAATTGTAATGTAGTTTGTGGCATCTATCAAAATCATATTCGCGCGTAGAATTCTTCAAAACATCGTCCAATCATTTACTGCGTCATCACGAAGTTATTAAATTGCGATTTTCTGCTAGAGTTTTATCTGTTGTCTCCGGTCTTTGTTAGATTAGAAATAATTAATTAGTTTATAATGAGAAATTTAGTTACATGCTTACTTTTTCATGAACCATGAAAGCGACAAAGCTAATTACAATCAAGTTAGGTGCGTTATTTTGATACTAAGTATTATAATCATGCACGCTTAGTTGAAACTTAAATACAGTAAGGCACCGTTTATACATCTTTCAAGGGACTGACGTAAAACGACGTGTAAATGAAAAGTCGTATAATTAAAATGTTAATATACAAATTTTTCTAATGCAGATTCATTTTAAAGTGTTAATTTAAATTTTTTAAAAAGATAGCACTAGTATTATACAAAATTGTTTAGAAATCAATAATTAAACTTTAAAATTAAGCATTTATCATAAAAGCGAGAAAAACCTTACCTATTTTGGATATCTTGAATACTGATTATACATATCTTATACGATTTAAGTGCATGCAGGCGAGCGATCAATTAAGAAAATCTTTAACCATCGTCTGAAATGCTGATTGTCTGTGAGTAATTAAATACATAATTATGAATCGAATTAAGTTCATTGAATGCTTTTTTCAATATTCTTTTGACATAGGAAATAAGTTTGAAGTTTTTGAATAGAGTCCATTGCGTCTTTGAAGGAAGGTGGGATAACTTTTTATTCATCGTTTAAATTAGAACCAGACAATTTGACTTCTATTCATGGTACCTTTATCACAGTTCAAATACTAGAAAGGCGGAAATTTTCCCATTTTAGTACGGGGGAAAACGACGTATAACCGAAGCTCTGTGTCGCATACACGAAATACTTTATCATTACAATGAATACAAATGAATCGGGCCTGTGATAAAACGGCGTATAAATGAGAAATGTATAAACGATGCTTTACTGTATTTGAAACTCTAGTGAATCATCCCTTTCTATATGTCATATATGGTTTTTCATGTCTAGCAATGGATTTAGTATTGCGAAATAATCGTGTTAGTACACTAGAAAGTCATGGATTTGGTTAGAGTAAAAAAAAAATACCTATTATGGAATTTTTATTTTGTTTTTTAGTTTCCGGTTTCCTACCGGTTTAAAATCCGGTAGTTTGGATTCTTAGATCTCAAAGGGGCTAATATTCATATTGTGTTCCATTCAAAAAATTTAATAAAAGGTGCAAGTTTAAGTTTTTTTTAAATACTGAGATTATTATATTATTTAAAAATAGAATCTGGTCGAACCGTGAAAAATCAAATATAAAATTTCGCAACTGGAATTTTATGTCATTTTTTGTTTTATAATAGCTCATAGATGTATTTAATTTTGGCAGTACATTAATTCGTCATGTGAAACTAAGCCAGAAAATTCCATTGGCTCACTTTTTTCTGAAGGGTAGTATATTTTCCCCTTAAGATTTTTGTATGAAACTGAATATTATTTTATATATTGAAGGGAAAGAAAAAGGTGAAATGAATTGAATCAACAGCGTTAGGAAAACGAAAGAGATTGTTGCAGTTTTAATCATCATATCTTTTGGAAGATTTTAACCTGTATTTTCTTTCTTACTGAAATTTACGATTGATTTACTGAAAATGCTTGGAGAGAAAGTTTCATGTTATGTATGATTAATACTTTGCTTCAGAGGCGAAATTATTCTTCGAATGTTATGGGAAAAGAAAGAAGAAATTTCTTTATATGGATTTCTTTCGTTTATTTATTTTTTCATCATGGATATGTCTGTTTTTTATTTTATTTTCCTTTCAACTGCAGTTTGTTACTTTGAACTGGAATGCTATGAAAATAAACATTTTCTTTTCTACCATTTGAAAAGTTGTTCCTTTAAATAAAACATTTTGTAAAAATCATCGCGGAGATAGTTTTTGTTATTGAATTTCTATAGAAGAGTAATTTTTCTGTGGTTCTTTAAAAAAAAAGTAACTGGATGAAATATCTTTCCTCTTGTTCTGAATACGAATTAAGTACGAGATATTTTTTTTATATCTTGATTTTTATTTTTGAAAAATGTTTCTTGATTGTGTTGATAAAAAAACAATCAGCTTGATTTTAAATCTAGATAAATGATGCAAAAATTTGTGCTGCGTCTTTCGTAATTTTACATATATCTTCCTTTTTTCGTAAAAAAAAAGTTTTTTTTGTTTGTTGATTGATGATACCTTTTAAGATTCGGCTCATTCTTTCATTTTCATTGATTCTTCTATGTTCAGTAGCATTTCAGCCTTTTTTTATATTTGGTAAATAATTAAATTTTAACATGCAGTAATGAGTTTTTATAATAGGTTTTGGGGAATTCGGTTTTTAAACTTTCATTCTGTTGGATTAAAATATTAATTTCTGTACATGAGTTAAGTTTATGCTTTTGTAATGTGTTAGACCGAAATAGCGCGTAGTAAAACACAATAACATTATCAAATTTCCTTATTATATCATACATTTCGTAAAGATAAAATTTTATGTCAAATTGTGGACTTATTATTTGAAACAAAGATATTCTTTAAATATAATTAATTCAAATAACTATATATTGTAAGTATTTTTCTTATCAGCATTTCAGTATAAATACTATTTGTTGATCTTATAAGAGTTTCGTTTCATGGGACAACTAATTCAACAAATACACTGGTGTCCAAAAATAATGCACAATTTTGAAGATGCTACAGAACTGGAATTAATATGGAAACTATGATCCGCAATCAGTTGCTGAGAATCGCGGGACATACTATCGGCATTGCAAGTCGGCAGACAAGATATCGGCATTGCAACGTGGTGAATGTCGGTACAGTGTAGGATCAGCTAAATGATGAGGATTCTTGCACATACTGATATTATTTAAACTTCTTAGTAATTTTAAAAAAACTTAAAATAATTTTAAAAATTAAAATTATTAAATTAAAATTTTAAACTTCGAATAGTAATCGTTGAACTGTATTTTAAATTATGTATTTAACTTATAAATATACATAAGTATTCAGGATATTGAACTTTCATAAAATTCAATATTACTGTTCTGTATTAAATTCTAGACCTCTTTGTTAATCTTTCTAGTAAATCTAATGATGATTTCGTTCTTACCCCAGCCCATTTTTTAGTTGGATCATCTTTAACAGCTTTACCAGATCCAGATTTAACAGAAGTACCAATGAATAGTTTAAATAGATGGCAATTGGTACAAGGTCTTTCTCAAATATTTTGGAAAATATGGTCGTCTGACTATTTAAATCGTTTGCAGTCACGTGTTAAATGGCATAAAGGTGAGAAAATATTTAAAGAAAATGAAATTGT
Organism: Araneus ventricosus; assembly: GCA_013235015.1. Taxonomy (NCBI): domain Eukaryota; kingdom Metazoa; phylum Arthropoda; class Arachnida; order Araneae; family Araneidae; genus Araneus; species Araneus ventricosus. The sequence goes on along the minus strand of BGPR01000119.1, from coordinate 627,571 downwards.
TTTGGTTAAAAATGAGGATAATTCTAAAACATTTGATTGGAATATTGCAAAATTATGGTTCACGCAGGAAAGGATAATGTAATAAGAGTTGTAATAGTGAAAACAAACGAAGGCATTTATCAACGTCCAGAAAACAAAATAATAAAATTACCCTTCTATGACAAACTATCAATAGGTATTGCATATTTATATCTGTGTTTATATTCATTATCATATATCGTTCGAATGTTTTATGTATTTCCTTATTGTGGTAATCAGTGTATTAACAATTTCGTACAGTTTTCGTGTATTTGTTATGTAATCAATGTGTATTAGTGTTGCATGTAAACATTGCAACGGGGCCCAGGATGTTGGCGCCTTTCACCTGTGAATTGGCATTTTGGCGATAAATGGTTGTCAGAATGTGTGAGTGCTCCAATGCGCACTACTACGTTCTGACTTTCTCTTAAAACATGTATATAGTGTATGTGTGTGATCGTCGAAAATAAATGTTGTGTTCGTGAACAAGGGTTTTGCTTTAATTTTCTAATTAAACGGACATTACATTAAACGCATTCTACTCCACTGCTCTAAGTGAGATTGGACGGAAACGGCATCACTGAATTAATCTGATTGCCATGATGAAGTATATGTAATGCTAAAAAACGATCACAGTGAAGGAAGAAAATGAAATGGGATTTATGACTTATTATCAACAAAACTGTACTAATATAGTCTTTTTATTTATGTTATTGTATGCAAAATTGAATCGAATAAATTACGAATCTTACATTTGATGCGTTAAAAAAATCCCCTACCGTTATATGTAAAATTAAATCAATTTAAAAATATCGAGATTTTGCTAAAGCAGATTTTCAGTTAAATCAGAAAAGTTGTCATTGCGCGTTTTTGTTAATTTCATCAAAAGAATTTTGTTGGCAATTCCGAAGATTTTTTTTTAGAAGATAGGTAAGATAGGTGAAAATAGATTTTCAGTCATTAGGTAAAAACTTTCGCTGTACCTTTTCAAAACTATTTTGATAACTAGTTACTCATGTTTGTTGATAAGTTGATTAGTTTAATAATTCCTTGCAGTTTAATTTATCAAAATATTAAACTTTGAGACATAAAAGTTTAATTTAGTCTGTGCAAATAATGACAATTGGATTCGCGGGAAACTTTTTTTTATACTAGCTTATTAGTTTTTAAGTTTTCGGGTTTTTTTGAAACGGAAACTAGCATTTCTTGTATTGTTGAAGGCAAATTTATTCTGAAATTATCTTGAGAAAAGTAATAAAATCACTGCATGTAACTTATCTTCCTCGCGACTTGATTCGCTTTTGCATTGCTGCTTCAGGCTTGAAGCCAGTATCTGTAAATCTTTTTTCTTTGCGTGATGAATTTACTTGTAAGGAAGCACATTTTATTTTCCGGAGTAAGTATTTTCAATCCTATTCCGCTTTATCATTTTCTTCTAACATGCTTATTGCTAGTTCCTTTTTTGAATTAAAAAATAAATCGGGACAGTTATTTCTTTCAGCGTAGCATTAATTAGTATCACGGAAATATAGGGATTCAATTCTAATTAACAGATTTGTATCAGTTTTCTGAAAAACGTTTCTCGCTATTGCATTCAACAAGCTTATAATGTTGTTTTGTTCAATTATTATAATGATAAATTCAAAGTATTATCTATTGCATAGTGTTGTCTGTGTTGTTATTTTAGAATTCTTTTAAAAAAGTTGTTGCATTCTAGTTTTTGTTATAATTTTATTTTGCAAAAAAATTAAGAGCATTAATTCATACTATTTTGTTAAATAAAGAATTTAGGCTACCATGTATTACGTCGTCGCTTAACAAACAACACCACATATCTCAATTTTTTGAAATTTCAAAGAGGAAAGAAATACTAAATTTTTCGTAACCAATAACATATATTTCTGATTTTTTTTTCACATCTGGTTGGAATATGCAGTTTTATGTTTATATCAAATGTTAAAAAAACCCATATAAATTGAAAGTTTAAAAATTCTTAAATTGATATGAATGATATTAATGGTGAAGTTTAAAATCGGTAATACTCCCCCCCCACAAAAAAAGAAGGTGCTGAAAATTATGAAACCAAAATCTATTTAAAATACGAAAATTAATTTTTAACGAAAAATTTAATTTTGCTCTTCCGCTATAATTTCTATATTCAGTCTTAAATTTGTAAGCCGGTGCTTCGTCATTGCGTAAATTCAATCGTTATACTCATTTTCCTTAAATTTATGGAGATGGAAATATGCTTTAAGTCCATATAGTGCTAACTTCTTTAAATTATCCTTTAACTCTTTACGCCAGTTGACAAACCAGTAGAATGGGAAAAGAGACTAAAAAGTATCCAAAGTTAAGCAAGACGTATGGCACACAACCTCAACAGAAAATTTAGAAGTTTGCAATTAAATAACTTTAAGCTTTTAATAGCATTTTAAAATATTACAGTCGAAACCCACCGAGTTTGACTGACTGAATAGATACGTTTCTGAGAAACGTGAAAAATCTATCAACCATTTTCACTTATTTCAGATCTATATGTATTTCCAATATAGATTAGTAACATTAATTCTGTAGCGTAATCCGACTGAGAATAATGGAGTACCTCATTCATTGGAGAAGTGCATAGTTGGTTTAATAAGATTTCCGCGAAACGAGACTGCTCAACTTCGCTGAAGATTACACTAATTATTAAAATGGTTCAAATCAAAATTATTGGAAATGATGGTTTGCGTATCTACTAATGATCAAATGCAGCTGTCTGAGGATTACTTTAATAGTTATGTTCTTAGGACTTGATAGATTGTGGTAATAGATACCAGTTAAATTTGTTATTGTAATGTTGCTTTATTAACTTTAACACATTGTGTGCGGGATACGAATTAATTGCAAGCTCAAAAAAAAAATCATAACTGTATTTCCTCTAGACAATGTTTATACGATAAAAGAAAAAGTGAACGTATTCCTCAGATATTTATTAACATGCCCAACCTATCTAAAATGGTACGTAAGTCAAATTCTTGAATTTAATTTTTTTTTTGTTGGGTAATTCGAGAAAAACGTATTTTTACGTTTCCTGCTTTCAAAGTATTAAATATATTTGTTTGGTTAGAATTTTATTAGTCCTTTCATATGCACACAACATTTACGAAACAATTTATAATTTATTAACTTTGTATAAACAAGTGAAGTTAAAACTATTTATATGTTTTTAAAACGTTTCTTTATATGTGTCTGATCTGGTTTTAGTCCGTTCATTATTTTTTCTAGCAAAATAAGTTAAACATTAAAACTGTTAATTACGTTTGTTTCACATTCAAAGTAGTAATAAAATTTGATAGAATATTCTTCTTCGGTATATATAATTTTTAATTATGATTTTATAATTTGTTTCCGTACTCAAAGCTTAGGTGTTGAATTAAAGGAATTCAACTAGTGAAATTTCATTGAAGGATTCTTTGAGGATTACAGTTACAGTTATTCACTTGCATACTTAATTTTAACTCGTGCTGCAATTTTCATATAGAATTTGTTGCAACCATCAAAATTCACATTTAAAGGAACGTGTATAAGTGATAATTTATCTCATTAATATAATTAATGATGTAGATCTTAACAAGTCCTCAAAATTTATTAACTCGCTTTATATTTCGTATCTGGTTCGCTGTAGCAAAGTGATATAATGTGTATTTATATTTTTAATACCCTTTTTTATGTGATTAGAATAGATTAAACAATTTCAAAAGAGATCCTTTCTTTTTAAAATATTATAATACTTGTTTTCAGACAGCACGTCAGATATATAAATCTAGAATCAACCACGTGAAAAGTTTGCATTGTAAACACACACACACAAATTTAGCCCTGAAAATATAGTCTTCCTTTCATCCATAGAAAGCCCTTTTTGTTGTAATACGATTTTTAAATGAAGCTGTGCACTTTGATGTCACAAGAGAAAAAAAAAAAAGAATTTATTTCTTTAAAAAAGGAGATAAGATTACTTTGAATCTATTACTTGGAAAAATTATACCAATTTTTTTTTTGGAGGGGAGATAATTATGACGAACTGATTATTCTCAAAGACATCGTGATTGACTTTCCCCGTGCTTTGAGATTCGTAGTTTAATATTCATGAAATATTTTATCAATAAATATAGTTTTTGCCATCTTTCTTGCAAAATTTCAAACATGTAATTGATAATACTGAAGTTATTTCGTCAATCTCGGTTTCATTATTCTATTTTTGAAATACTGTATTAATTGTCATTTCATAAAATATTCCCGCATTATCTAAGTATAATGAATTAGCTTTTTATTTTGAAAGTTTCAGTATGCAATAATTACTCGTAAATAATAAAAATGCAGTAATTATAGATTGCTATTTTGTTAGTGAAATAAATTTTGTTAAACGAGGTAATTTTTCTTTTTATTCATTGCGTCTTATCAATACTTTTTAGTTTCATAAAATAACTTGATTTCTGTAATGAAAAGAAAAACATTAAACTTGTATGAGAGGAATATTGAATTAAAAAATTCAACTAGCGAGATTTCACTGTAAGATACTTCGAGGATTATAGTTATTCACTTGCATACTTAATTTAAACTCGTGTTACAGTTTTCATCTAGATTTTGTTACAACCATCAAAATTCACTTTTAATGGAACATGGATAAAGGAGATAATTTATCTCATTAATTGATTCTCATTAAATGAATGGAATTTTCCCATTAATATAATTAATGACGTAAATCTTAACAAATCCCCCAAATTTATTCTCTGCATAGTTTTTTCGATTCCCTCTTTTAATGCTAATTCTTGTTCAACAGCTTGATAATGAAATTTATGCGCACAACCTTTTCCTTCATAAACAATTTATCACTCCGAAATATTGATTTCCATTCACTTTAATTACGTTCCGGGAAGTTGATGATAAACCACATCGTCAAGTGCCCCATATTTTTTCAATCTTCCCTCTCTTCATTTCCTGTATCTTTTGTGAATGCCCTAAAAAACAAAAGAAAAGAAAGATTTAAACTCTTTTTCCCTCAACTCCACATCTCACTGTTTTAATTGACTTTTATAATTAAGTAATAATTTATCGCGAATTGCTTTTCAGTATTTTCGAGTGAAGCGACCGGGATCCTCGAGTCGTCGTCTCGCCCTCAATCTCAATTCCTCCAGGAAAATTCGATTTCAAGTCTCTCTCTCTCTTCCTCTAACGACGTCGAGGTCCCTAATTGCTTATAAATTAACTTTGGCTTTTCTTAATTACCTCTTAATCAAAGCTTGATTCAGGGACGACGTTGGAGCACTTTTAGTTTGAGTTTTCTTGTTGGAGGCCTCGAGTGTTGGACCTGTCCCAAGCCTGACTTTGTGATGGGTCGTCCATCGATCAGTCGATAATGAGGTCTGTGAAAGATGACCGATGGACACGTTTTCATTGGAAAGGATAAATCTCTATTGCGTGTCCGGCCAGTGTCGTTAATGTTTCTGGAGGAAGGGTGGGGGGAGGAGAATTGAATGGATTAGGGGAATGACAATTGGGATAGAATAAGGGCAGGAGGGCCATCAGTTGGAGTCGTTATGGAGGGACATTCATAAGATGAGTGGGTTTAGGTCGTTATGTGTGTTGCATCGTTAAGAGTTGTATGAGACGGTTGTAAGATATCACACTCTTCTGGATGTGGTCCTTATCTTAGCCAGTTGCTCTTGGTTTCTTTTATCTATTGTCACTTTGCACTTGTTGGGTGAATTTTATCTCCATTTAATTAGTTGTTTGTGTTTTCAGAGGCAAAATATGGTATAATTATTTGATGTTTATTTATTTTTGTTTTTAGTCCATCTCCTACTACTTTAGTTTAGTAGAGAACACTTGTAGTTTGAGTTTCTTTTGTTTGAGGTCTCAATTATTGGACCTGTCCCAATCTTGACTTTATGGTGGGTCGTCCATCAATCAATCGGTAATGAGGTCTGTAGAAGATGAATGATGGATACGTTTTCATTGAAAAGGATAAATTTCCAATGCGTGTCCGGCCAGTGTCGTTAATGCTTCTGCTTGGGGAGGATGTAGAAATGAATGGATTTAGGGGAATGGCAATTGGGATAGAATAAGGACAGGAGGGCCATCAGTTAGTCGTTATGGAGGGGCATCCGGAAGATGTGTGTTGCATCATTAAGTGTTGTATGGGGCGGTTGTAAGATATCGCGCCGTTCTGGATATGGTCTTCATTTTAGCATCAGTAGCTCATTGTGCCTTTAATCTATTTACATTTTTACACTTGCTGGTTTAATTTTATTTCGGAGAAGAAATGTCAAATAATTATTTGATGTTTTATTTATTATTATTTTCTTTGCATTTTATACTATTTCTGATAATTTTAAATATTTTTTATTTAACTTCTCGTAGTTCACAGTGTGGTAATCTGAAATACACACATATTTTTAAAAAAGCGGCGAAATATACCGCATATCGTAAATCGTACGTACGTAGTATTCTCGTTCAGTAGTATTTTCCACTAAAATTATGTATTATATAGTTCTCACTTCTGTTTACTCTCTCTCTCTAATTTACATAATTCAATAGAAAATTTCATAAGCCCGAATTGCCACGTCTTTCACCACTAGGTATAGTTCTTGAGTTTTTCCTATGTCACTTTATTTTACCGTTTTGTTGCATATCTAAAGGAGGAGGTTATCTTGGTCATGCGTGATAACCTCTCGTTTCAGTTTTTAAATAACTATCGGGAATCAAAACCACACGCCCCTTATTTTAAATTTCACTTAAATACATTAACAAGTTATTTTTCATAACGTGTTTTGTAAAATTAAAACGATTCCAATACGTTGCTTAACTACTACTTATGATCATTAACATGTTGTTAATAACATTAATAAATTTTAGAGAAATGCAGCGTAAAATTTTTTATTGGAAGTTTTACAAAAATGGTTATATTTTATAACTGTGTACTTGGAAGATGGTTTCCAATTGCAGTACCTCGTCCAATTTATTTTTTTTTTACTAATCATATCTAAATATAAGAATCTTTATGTCCTTCTATTTAGACGAGAAAGCTTTTGAAAGATGCGATGTCTTTACGATCTGATTAATCTAAGAAAATTTTGAATAGTTGAAATAATTTGGGCATATTTTTTAATCGGATCATAGTTAAAAATTGCTAAACCAGTATTTGCAACAAATGCCTAAGACTTTTCATTTGCAAATTTCGAAAATGTTGTACACAAAACTTTTATTAAACGGATATAATATTTAAGAAAGACGTAACTAAATTCCTTTTTTAAAAGTAAGAATGACATTAATTTATATAAATCTAGCGAAAGATATATTTAAATTCTTCTTCCTTTCTTTTGTTTTTTCAATTATACAGCAAAATCATTTTTAAATTAGCTGTATTTATTACTTTTTGAAATTGTGGCGAATTTCTCTCGGAAAAGATTCAAATACATATTTTTTCTATTTTTATGAAAATCATCTCATAAAGAAAAACAGCAGGAAATTTCTAGGATACAGCTATCGATATTTTGCTTATTATAATTTGATTAGCTTCCTGGCTGACGTATCGCTTTCAGCTTTTTTCCCCCCTTTAATTTAAATGAAACGATGAAAACTAATTATTTGCTTTTTCTTTTGTTACTTCAGTTCTTTATTTTTACTCGTCGTCTTATTTAATTCATTTGTTTTCCTTATACGTATTGAAATAACATTTCCTTTTGTATTTGCTCATGATTATACGTAAAAGCATTCTTTTCCCCTCTTAGCTTGCAAAGCTGATTAATTTTAAATTCGTCCTAAAGTTTCTTAGAATTGCTCGTCGCAAAGTTTGGCTTATTGTTTAATTTTCGAGATTGTGAACGGGACTAGTGGAAAAAAATCAAGTAAAAGAAATTCAAATACATTTTGAATTAGAATTTACCTTATTTACCATGTTTGATAGATTAAATTCCGATAACTTAAAACAATGTTTATCTCTCTGCAATGTCTTTGTCTTTTGTATGCTTTGTTATTGCTTTTTAAGAAAAAAAGAAAAGGCAGAATGATTTTAAATGAATCGCATTGCGATAAAAATAGATTAAATATAGATATGTTATATTTATTGCATAGAAACGAATTATATATTTGTTGAAAATGTAAGCAGTCAACTTCTTGAATGATTGAATTTGAACGGGAAAATATTTATACAATGGAACTGGGAAGAACTAAAGTTTATAATTATTGAACAATCTGATGAAATGCATTAGAAATAAGTGTATGCAGTCTAACATTTCTAAAGATTCGATAGATGTTTATGAATCCCAATCAGTTGCTTAATTTAGTATCATGTAATGAAGTATTTCCGCCAACTAAATTATAGTGGATAAAATTCTTCATTAGATGTAAAAAAACAAACCCTAAATTGTGGAAGTAATTGTTCATATCGCCGATATTATAAAAAAGTGAAGAAAATAATCTTCTCTCTTTTTTTGTACTGCTTCTTCGGTATGAATCTGCGTTTTTAAACAATTATATTTAAGACAAAGAAATGTGCTTCTAAACTAAATAGTATCTTTAAATGAATTAAATCTTCGCATGCAATCTGCAAGCAAGTTTTCTGTGATATGCGATGCACTAGTACCATCAAAGGTCGTTGTGCTTTATGATAATTTCAGCTTCCTTGTCAGAAGATTACTGCCGTCATGCCTTCACTTTTGGCGTAGAATTTCATGGATTAATGTGTCTGCCAAAGTATCGTTCTTGTCATTTGACCTCGACTCACAATTGCAGAAAAGCTTTTTTAAAAAAAAAAATCTATTAATCCAGCAAATTCAAGCAAATCTAACCCTCTCCTTTTTTGTATTTGAAGCAACAACTCTAAATATAGACTGGTTTTATAAACTACAATTTTACTTCTCAAACCCAACATTATGTTATAAGTCGCTTAAAAACGTCTTTTTTTTTATGTTATGTTTTCAAAACTCTTCTTACTATTCTGATAGCTAATTGGATGTTTTTTCTCTGGTCCCTTTAATTTCCTATTAAAATAATGTTAAAAATTCGTCTGTAGTTCGAATTTATTTTGGTTAATTCGAAGTCAAAACTAAAAATTAATTTTATTTCTGAATTGTTTTTAGTAGTTCAAAACATGCTCACCGCTAAATAAAGACTGGTTTTATAAGCTACCATTTTATTTCACATGCCCAGCAAATTTTTTTTTAAACTTTTTTTTTTCTTAATCTTATGTTTTCAAAACTCTTATTACTATTCAGATCTTCATAAATAAACGCCGCCATCCTAAACTGTTTCTTCCCAAAACATTTGTTTATGTGAAAAAATTTTATAGACACCACACGCAGATGCAGAATGAAACGGAGCATAGTTCCACATATGTTGTTATTTATTCTTTCGTCCCTGTATCCCCTGAGGACTCCCCCTCCCCCCCCAAGAACTTCATTTACGATTCTGGAAACTTAGAATAAATCTAACACTCTTACTCTGAGGTGAAAGTGGACGGCAAATATATACGTATACACATAAATAAGAAGCGGGAACGCAAGTTTCTTTTTTCAGCGTCATTTCGGCTCATACACCTGGAAGTTTTACGTATTTTCACCCCGCATGTCAGCGACGAGAAATAAACTCGAGTATTTGACGGAAGCAGTTGACATATCTTACCCTTGTGCCGAAAGGAACTAGACGCATTTTACTTGAGACAAAATATGGTGGTGTTTTGTTTCTTTCCCTCTGTTTTTTATTTTGTTTTGTTTGTCGCGGCTTTTGTAACTGAAAAGAATAGTTTTATTTCGTGGGCAATATTTAAGATGGTGTGTTGCTTTTGGTTTTGTCGGAAAATGTGGATGCTAATAATTTTCTTTTTGAACTGTTGCGTCTTTATGATCCGTGTTTTTTTTTTTCAATTTGCTGTGTAGTGTTTTTCATTTATATTGTTCAGTGGAGCTAAGCTAATTTGAATTTGTTAGTAATTTAAATTTTTTCTCTGGTTCCTTAAATTTCATATGAACTTAATGTTAAAACATCGTCTATAATTCGAATTCGTCGGTAGTTTGAATTTTTTCTCTGGTCCTTTGAATCATGCCCGGATTTTCTAATAAGCAAAGTAGGCAACTGCGTGGGGGCCCTGCAAGTTTTGGAGGTCTGAGGTTTCGAGATTTTTCTTTGTTGTATTATCGGGGTTATTTAACAATATACTTTCATTTCATTTTCAAGGGAATTCAAACTTATTAATTAATTTAAAGCATTGTTTAAATTTCAGAACGTAATTCATCTAAGCTTCAATACACATTAAGAGGTTTTTTATCATGTTTTCAAATTCACTTACACATCAGTGTGGTCCAACTATTTGAGTCATGTAGCTGCAAAAGTGGCCATCTCCTTTTCGATATGGACAGTTTTGCAACAATCTGAAATCTAAATAAATACCTCAAATTGTATAGAAAGTAGGAGGCATAATAATTTTCTCAAACTATTGTTGGAATAAGGAGGTATCCCATGAAAAATAGATTCAATCATAAAAAAAATACCCATATCTTCTCCAGGGTCTCATTATAATAATATTAGTTATATCGTAAATACTATTATTTCTCATTTGAGTCTTATTTAGACAATAGTGAAATTCCATGCGCTTGAATGTATTTATGAAAGAGATCATAGCATTCTTTTTTGGCTCAAATGGCTCTGATCTGTGTTCTCCCCTCTCTTTTCTGAAGGTACAACGGACATTTCCGTGGTCTTTACGTCCCTCCCATCTTACAGTCGTCTTTCACATCCACTTTTATATACAAATAAATGAATTATTATGAATAGAACCTACTGTTGCTGCTTTGTCACCCCTCGCTCCCTCCCAAACGGATATCTTTTACAATACTGTATCTGATGAGGATAACTTCAACATTTTTCTCCATCTTGTACAAAAGTGCAATAATTCAGAAAACAAAACTCAAACTTATCGCAGTGAACACATTTTAACAACTGTAGGCCTGCGTTTGGCAAAGTTTCATGAAACTACCGCTGCGCTGCCTGGCGGATTTGAAGATGGCCGGTTGTGAATCCTTATCCATTTGTAAATGGCTGGTTGTGAATCCTTATTCAGTGGAGATGGCCAGTTCTGCAGCTCACCTTGATTTTCGGGCCATTTTAAACATGGGTAGGGGCAGGTTTTAAACATTTTCGTACTGTAAAGTGGTAGAAGAGATCATATAGACTTAAAATCTTTGAAAAAACGCATTTGTGAAAAAAATGGAGATGGCCACTTCTGAAAATACACGAAACATTTACACAGTTGACTAACCAACTCATAAATCAACAGCTCTGGCAAACTCTGTATTAAAGTATTTAGATAGTGTTAAAAAGTTTATAATTTCTTACCATTTTGCAAAATTACTTTTAAAGTTGAATTTTTTTATATGCGATATACTAACACCAACTGTCTTGTAAGTGAGCTGGAATTAAATGCTTTGTTAGTTCAGTTTGTCATTACTTTATCTGATACTTAAAAACTGCATATTTAGAAATTGAGTTAAAATCGATAAAAAAAATATCGTTTTGGAATTTGAGGAAATGAAAGGAGGGGTCCCCAAAACTGACATTGCCTAAGAGCACCTACAGGGTTTAATCCGGCCCTGCCTTGAATTTCTTATCAACATTAAGTTAAAATTTCGTCTGTTCTTCGAATTTCTTTTGGTTAATTCGAAGTCAAAACTAAAAATGGTTCTTATTTCTGAATTGTTTTCAGTACGCCAATACGTTTGTCCTCAATGTTGGAAATGAATAATTGTTTCAAAACCCTTAATTCTATCGAGTGCTTTACCGCTGTATAATGCATTCAATCAGAAAAGCAGTAAGAATTGTCGCCTTTTTTGAAAAATTCAAATCGCTCGTGCTGAAATGTATTGTTTATTTCGATGTTCGATTGTATTCAGAATGCTGTACTCTTTTTATTAAAATTACTTGTTTATTGAAATTATTACTTTATTTATTAAAATTAGTAACTAATATTAATTAATTAATTATGGTTTATTTATTTAAAAAATATATTAAAAATAAATCTTTACTATCGTTTTGAGTCTTAGAAATGTATCCTCTTGTGCTCATTTTAGATCTTATTTTCTTCAAATTCAAATTTTTGGATAAATCTGAAGGTTTTTTTGTGTTACCTTCAGCTTCGATTAAACCAAGTTCAAATGTATTTCTTATTTAATTTTGAGTGAAATTTGAAATTGGTGGAATTTATTTTCTTATTCATTAGTGTTCTGCAATCTAGGATTTTCATTTAACGTTTATAAGGTTTAGTTGTATTTATTTTTACTATGAGATGTGTAGCCCATGTATAGAGCTGGTTGTCTTTGCTTTAATTTGAGAATATTTAAGTTTATTTAAGTATTTTCATAAGAATCAATGAAATAAAGAAATTCTTCATTTATCATGAGTAATGATCTTTTTGAATTCTCATTTGTTGTTTTACCCAATATATAGTGTTTACTCTAAAGTGTCCCAATAACTAATTTCTAAATCGTTAGAGATACTTCCAATTGGAAAAATACTTTAAAGGACGTAAAGATTGTATTTTATTCTTTTTGATCACGTAAATGTACTGCGGAAAAAATTACGGAGTTTAAATTTTTATACAGTCCCCTGGTCCTATTAGTCATATTTAGTGAAATATTTTTGGCACACCAACATTTTAAATAAATGAATTTTAAAAAAGAATTCCACTTTTCTACAATTGAAACTGACCAATCTATAATGCTTTGAATATCGCTGTTTTTAACGATTTTATGCCATTTCAATGGTTGTCTCGGAAGGTCCTCCATACAACGCTGAACGCGGTCGCTGATTGATTTAAAATTATGAATCCAAAGCTTCATAACTCGGTCAGTTTTAGTCGTAAAAGAGTGGAACTTCTTTTGTTTAAAACATTAGTGTTTCGAGAATATTTTACTATTAGGACTGAGGGACTGCATAAAAATTCAGTAGTACATTTATGTATTCAAAAAGTATAAAGTGTAATTCTTTACGCCATGTAAAGTAATTTTCCAACTAAAAATATATGCCTATATCTAATGATTTAGAAATTAGCGATTCGGCTTCATTTAGAGTGGCCACCCTGTATATCTTTAAATGACTAGGGAGTTTCATTCGTCGAACGTGCGTCGTACAGTTAAAGTGCTTCAGCAAATGAAATTAAAATTAAAGCTTCAGAAATTCAAAGCAGTAAAATTTCACTTCAAATGCCTGACTCTTTTATTCGTGCATTTTTACAGAGCAATGCGCATGTTTTGTACAAAATCTAAATCATTGTAAAAAGGAACAGAAAGAGGGGAGAAAAAAAGACTCAAATTACTTTCTCTTTTGGTTGCTTAGTTACAGAGATTTAAAAATACGAAGTGTCGTCGTATAAATTTTTTACAACAGAAGTACTTGTTCTTTCATTTGAGATTAAATAAACTACTTCGTTTTATCATTTTAGCCATGTTTGAAGACACAAAATGAAAGCGCTTTGAACCTTCTTGTCGATTATTTCTTTAAATTAAATTGTGAAATTTTATACCTTTTTGAAGGATGAGATAACTGATTGGTAACGATAGAAAACTTTGAATTTCAAACACAAAGAAGGAAAACTCGGCAGTTGTACAAAATGAAAAACTAAGTTAAGAATGTAATGAAATCTTTATTAACAAATAAAGAATTAAATTAGTTTTTCTTTTCGTTTTCATCCCTGTTTTTCTCATATCCTTGTTATTGCATCAATTAAAGGGGTTTCGGAATTGATGTTATTAATCCCATCTTGTTTCCAGTTCATTATAAATGATCTCTCTTTTTTAAAAATTCGTATCTGCAGATTGTTCCGCTGTCTTGTTATTTCTTCATTTGTATTAATGTTAATGATTGATTCTCGGTATACAGTTCTTTGCCTTCTTAATTAATTCATTGCTGTTATTCTTAAACATTCAGGTATTAAGTTTCTTAAATGTATTTTAATGGTTTTTTTAATATAGTTTTCTTTCCCTTTTTTAAAATTTGTCTTCTTACAAGCCATATTGTTTTTTCAATATATACATACATGCCAACTGCTACGGATTATCCGTAGTTACTACGGATTTTATCAAAAATCTCCTAGAACTACGGATAAGATTAAAATTTCTACGGAAACGAGTTTTTTGCCGTTGCACGCAGTTATTTTAGTTGTATTCCTTGACGATCCAAATTTTTTTTCTACGTCTCTTGTTTTTGAAAAATGTCATATAATAATTTCAACTTTTTCGAATAATAGTGGTATATTTATCTATTTCTTGTATTATTAATCCAGATAACATATTTTTTTTAAAAATAGAAATAATATGTTATTACTTGAAATATGATGAAATGTATAAATGATAATAAATTCAAAATTTTGATACAAGTCTGCCTACGTGTGTGTATGCGCTCTTCTGCCACCCTCGTAGACCCTCTGCTACGAAGAGCCACCTTTCCAATGTTGGCAAAGGAATAAAGGAAGGATCCGTGGGGGATATTCCATTTTTTTTGGTTTCAACGCCATCTGTTAGCTCATTGGATATAGTTTTATAAATACCTATTTCAAAACGCGTATTACGATGAAATTTAATCGGGATGATACGTTTGAAATGTTGGAAACTGTAGAAACAATGTTAAAATTAGTGAAGAAATTGTACGGCAACTAAATTGGTTTCAAAGAAAAGATAATTTTTATAAATTTTAGATGCTAAAAATCATTTTTGTGGTATAATATTTTCCGAAGTTATCTAGGGAAAATGCCAAATTTGCTTAATTTTTAATTAATTAAAATTAAATAATAGTCCCGAAGTACACATTCCCTTCCTCCAAAGTATGTTTGTGCAAAAGATATCGTATGTCGTACGCAGATGAAGAGGAAAAGAAATTATCGTATTTAAATATACTATAACAGAAATTTCTTATATTGGGTTGCATTGATGAAGAGTTGAATGAATCAAGCAATGAATTATTCAAGATTTTATTTATGAGTTTCTTTAGATGCAATTCGAGATTAGTTGTTTGAATCTGCTCAGTGCGGTTTTTCCGCCCTTCTTTGAAACAGAGTAGCGGAAGTGTAATTTCTTTGAGATCTTTTGTGTAAAATATATAAATAAGAAACAGATTTTCATCACGCAGGATTCTAAACCATAACAATGTAAACTTTTATTTTTCCCCCCAAAAACAAAAACCCCCCCCCCCCCCACTGCAATATCAACTCTGAAATTAAAGATTTATAGTTTTTTCTCCCAGTTCTGCTTGGTATATATATATATCGTTTTTCCCTCCTGAGTCAGTTCCCTACTTGAGAAGCAAACTACTTCCGTGTTGTTGGCAAAATAGGAAAAGCTTTCCAGCATAAAAATTCATCCATTCAACTTATATACGTAAACCAGTCAGCAGATAAATCTACGATGCGAAAATTTAAAATGCTGCCCCAAATTTTTTTCTTCCATAGCTTTTCCATTTTTTTTTTTTTTTGCATCCAAAATTCATCTTTTAGCACCATCTTTTGTTGCTATGTGTGGTAACCAGGATAAAATGGAAGGTTGAGTTAAAAAAATGTGATATTTTTTGGAACTTCGTATCTTGTGTATGAAACACAAAGGTGATTTCTTGTATCTTCGAATTTGTTTAATGTTCCGTGTAATCTTGTGTTTTTTGAAATTTATTTTGTTTAGGAAAATTCACATAAAAGCCATGTTTATTTACATTTTGTGGAGTTACTGAGACGCAATGATATTCATCCTAAAAATGCATAATGCTGCCATTTTTTAACAATATATAGACAATTAAAAACATAATTCAATATATTATTTTCGATTGGTAGCAAATATTGGATTGAAAAACCTGTTTAGTGTTTATCAGGGTTTCGGCATTAATTAAGTTTTTAAGCGATTGAAATGCTAAAAATTTAAGAAATTCAATTTAAAGCATGCTATTCTAGAAATGAACTTAAAAAATAAATTTAAAATATTTCAACAAATCACAACTGTTGAAGATTTTTTTTCTTTCTCTAATGGATGGTAGTATCGGAATTATTATTAAATGGCTTTTATTTTTATTGCCCACGACGACCCCAGTTTACCTACCTTAAAAAACCTTTTATAGCCTTAAGACTTAGCTTATTGGTTGAAGCATTTCATTAGTCGACGGTTATATAATGGCTTATGAAATCTTTGTACCATGGTATCCTTATTCAAAATATTTAATTTGGTAACAAACGGGCACGCTCTATCAGTAAATACACAGTGTCCACCGCGTGATGTGAGATGTGATGAGTCGGTCTGAGCTGAGAGACAAAACAGTGCATATGTACTCTAACTCCCAAAACTAATGTTTTGCTAATGATTAATAGTCTATATTTTTACCTCTTTCAAGTGTTCTGTGTTTGTATAATGAAAAAGCCTAAATGCTAATGCAATAAATTTAATTATTTTAAAAGTGCTAACTCGTGTCTTAATTTTATTTTAATGAGATATCTAAAATTTACACAAATATATACTTAATATATACTTATTTGTGCGTAATGTCGTATTTGAGTTAAATAGTTTTTCTTCACTAAAAAATAATAAAATTTTGCAGAGTTTATTATTTATCCTTTGTAATTTCCATAAATATAATGCTTTTGAAACTGTGATCCGTCTGCTATTGACTGACCGTGTTGATGAAAACTGCGCTAATTGCGACTACTGTTCAGCAACGGATTCCGAGACTACCACTTTTGGATGATTTTACACCGGAAAGGGGTGTCAGGCAGTGAGTCATATGAGCGCATTTCCGGAATTCTTTGTTACATCACTCTCAGTAAAGTGTTAACATCACTCTTCCAATCTTCACTTTCCCCCTATTTCGATGAAAATAACTCCGCCCGGCGCATGCGCAAAAGCGCGGAGGGTTTCCGAATCCCTTGCTAAACAATACTCATGCTTTAACCTAAGCATTCATTAATGTTTTTATAAGTTGGGTTATTATTGGAATGTGTTAAAATAGCTTAATGTCATTCTCAGAAATCTGTTAAATTGAGTATAATTTAGATTAAGTACAAATGTGTGAATGATATTTCTTTTGTATTTCTCCTAAATGCTGTGGCAACAAGAGATGAAATGCATCGTAATGAAACAGATGCTGATTTATATTACGTTACATCGTTTAATTGTCTTTTGTGGTGTTTGTCATTTGTTGGTGGCCAATTTTTTTTTTTTTTAATCTTGTTCTTGTAAGATATGAATTTTTGAATATCCGTTGTCATTTGAAGCCATTTGTCTGCAATTTTTAAGTTTTTATTTTATATTAAAACTTGTTTTGGCTCATTTAAGAGAAGCTGAACAACCACACCTTATCTTGATTTGAAATTTATTGGATTAATTTTTGAAACAATTAGTATTAGGAAAGTTTAACTTAAAAGTGGAAAATAACATTCCGTTGGCTTAAAAACTTTTGTTTTAGTATTTAATATTTAGACCACGTTTTGATATTTTTGTTAGTATGTTTTTTCTTCGATTTTTATTATTTCAGTGGGTTTTTTTGTAAACGGAAGAAATTTTTACTAACTTTACAAATGAGACTTAACTGTTTTTGAATCTGTTAAGTTCTATTATTATAAAGCGGAGTAATTTCCAAAAACTAATATTGTTGTCTTTATGAGTTTTTCCGAATTAAATAGTTTACTTCGGCGAAACTTCAACTCTTTCAAAATTTTCTTTGATTGAATACAACTTTTTATTTTTAAAAAATCCCTTTTCATGATTAAAGATTTATTTTACTTATGATAACTCGGTCAAATGAAATTCTGTCATTTGTCAGCAAAGAAATGTCTCTAACGAGATTTTTTTAAATTTATATATTTTTTTCTTATTGAATGAATTCTTTGTATCAAAATCTAATCATTCTTTGCACTTAATTAAAAATTAATTCTCGTTTTGTTGTTTGCAGTCGAATTATTTAATTGGAGCAAATATTGTCTTTAGAGTGTGACTATTCGTTTGTTTTAACTTAAGAAAATATCTAAAGAATTGGCGGGAGAATAGAAAAAAAAATCGATTGAAATGTCGTTTCAAAGTAAATCGACTTTATTGACACAAAATATTTTCTGAAAAGACAGAGACATTTTGAATTTTAACTTGGTAAACTTTTTTCGGAAACAGTTCTGAGTGTTTATTTTACATTTCGCTTCGAGCTGAATCTTTTTAACTCAATCAACCGGGTAAACATATCTCATGTACTTTTCAAACAAAGTTTCCTCCTTTTTCCACTATCAGAGAAATAGTTACAGTGGGTTCCGCTTGTTCTTGTAACGGCAAACGAACATCTTATTTCTTGGAAGCGAAATAAACTTTTTTTTTGTTTTGAAGGTTGTAACAGATGTAATGATACGCCAGATGGCGCTGCCTCCCTCCCTTTGCTCAGATGACTGTGTAGTAAGATGCGCGAAGATCTCCGATATTGTTCAACCGGCTGAATGTTTTATTTTTCTTTAACCACATGTAAATAACTGTAAATAATAGTTTAACTTTCATTCAAATAGTTAATTATTGTTCATGGAGCGATTTTTTTTCTTCCTGAAATACTTACTTGAGGGTTAACTCTTTGAGCTCTAAACCGCCTCAAACCGCCCCATTCGACAGAAGCCGGACTCAGGCGGTTTCGGGCGACTGAGTGAATTTTACGGGAGAAAAGTAGTTCCTTTCTTTTTTTGGCAATTTATCGCCCAACTTTGGGTGTCGTCCTCCTGAAATTTCTGTAAAGAAAGGGAGGATTCCATTCTGTTTAAGTGAATGAAAATTTACTCCAGTTTTTGAGGTACTGAAATTCTCACTCTAGCCGGGTTCAGAGAGTTAATGTGATGGCCAACTCAGGTTAACCTAACCAAAAGGAGTGTTAGTCGTTACAACGTGCATTTTAACCACAGTTACCTAAGTCATGCGGAAAAAAAGGAATAAATGTACCAGTAATGTTTCAAATGGCCAAATTTGCACTCTAATTAATAAATGCAAAATTACTTTGTTGTGAAAAAAAAAAGCAAAATTGTCCAACATTCGCAGTTCGACTGAAAGTTCTAAAAGCCAATCAATTTTATTTGTTCTACACCAACATTTTGTAGATGTTTGACTGTAATGTAAATGGTTGACATAAGAATAGCGGCCATGTTAAAAGTTTCTGAAATGCGAAATATGTAAAGAGAAAGTATTTTAATCGTCAAATTTCGTCCTTCGAAATTTTGATGAATCTCCACGTTTGAAACATTTCTGGGCTCAACGAAACCCTTTTGCAATTATGTCTGTCTGTGAGCATGATAGAGCATCACCTCATACACCCCGTGTCTATAACCATTATGGCTACTGAGCGGTTGAAAGAATATGAGAACTTCACCTTTATTAAGGATCGCAAAATATAAAAAAAAGGAGAACGGCTAATTCCAGTGCCTGTGAGCATGATAGCTAAATTACGGAAAGAACCAAGCGAGTGAAATTTTGTATTTACAAAACAGTTGCAGATCTATGAAATTTTGGACGAAATCCGTTAACGGGAAGTCTGTCCGTCCTTCCGTGTACATGTGAATACGAAGAGACAAAAATGCAAGAAGCTAGAAGGATGGAATTTCGCATAAAGCTTTATGTGAAGAATTGTTGCTATTTATCAAATTTTTAGCCAAATCCTTCAATAGGAAGAGGCCCTAAATATATATTCGTTTTTTCTTCCTTTCATTTTACTATGAAGCCAAATACCAAACGCGCCATATTGTAGAAGTATACACGGAAGTCGAGGAAAGAACATTCTTACAGGTTTTTCCGAATTGTCGCTTTAAAATACTTGGAATGTATCGCAACGAAGCCGATCCAAAAAAGGAAAATCATTTGATGGTTATCTTTTCCTTTTGGCATCCTCTTTTTATCCTGTATCTAAATAGCGTGTTAGAAAAAAAGAGAAGTTACGTGCTTATCTTTAATAGAGGGGATAATTTGCTTTACAGAGAATGGTTTATGGGCAGATGTAGATCAAAACTTGATCATCAAGAGGGTATTTGAATCTCCCGTAAAGTTTACTCACTTAATTGAAGCTGAATATATCAAAACTATAGTGCTAAACAAGCTCTTTTTTGGTTTTATATTTAAAATTCGATATCATCGTAACCGTGCTAGTTACAAGATAATTATTGTATTAATTTATTCAGTGTATTAGTAACTTCGTAGAAACTTGTTTTATTCAATCGTGTATTAGTGTAATTTCTTTACGAACTTAATTGAAGTCTTACCTGTAGTTATTCTCTTTCAAATGCTTGATAAATTTAAAGCCCCGAATACAATATAGACGACTGGTTGCTACGGTAATCTTTCCACTTTTTGGTTCGCATTTAAGATGAATGGTGTTATGTAATGAAATCTAAAAATATTCTATAATTAGTTTGGCCTTGTTATTGATTTAGCCTCGCTTTTCTGGAAGCGGTAAAAATTTTCTTTAAGCTGATGCCCTTAATGGGTTCCTTTAATTAGTGCACACCGGTTCCTTTCCAGCTTAGCCGTCGGTACCTTGTTTCCGTCTGAAAGAATTTCTTATTGAGTTCCACCTCACTCTTTCAGAAGACAAACTGGAGAGGTCTAATCAATTACCGGAAGCGATGGATGGTAAATTTTGTGTCTCATACAAGATTTTCAACACTTGCATTTTTTGGTTTTATGACGCGGTTTAATAAGCAAGTGCACTTTAGGCTATTTCTAGAAGATTATGTGGTTGTGTTAAGGTTTCTAATTATGTTTAACTTATTGTAGTTTAGTCTTCAGTTGGAAATTTCTTCTTGTTTGATAGCCTTTCGGTCTTCTTTGGTTAAGTAATTGAATTCTTAGACTTGTTTACTCTGTCTGCGTTAGGTATAAACCATTTTTTCTTTCTTGGATATTTCAGATAACTATCATAATTTACTATAATATACATTTGGAGTTGATAGAAATTCTTCGCAATCTTCTAGAAGTCATTAGTGTATGGCGAGAGAAGAGTAAATGACTTTTAGGCTTCGGGTTACTAGTTTATTTGAATCATAGCTCGTTAAAAATATCATGCATTAAACGCATTGTTATTAAGCTTTGATAGTTACTAGCAGCACCAGCCGTCTTCCTTACTGCCCCACCGCTTCTCCACTTGCAACTCCTACTTTTTTTTAAGTTTTAAATACTGCATATGGATTGTGGTGCTATAAATCAAGGAAAAAATCCCATTTGAGTTTTAATATTTTGTCACGAAATTCTTCTAAAAGTTTTCAGAACATAATTACAGTATAATATCGCTCTAAATAAAGTGTCTGTCCCCTACAATAGGTATTTTACAATATTAAGTACGAAATATTAACTATATAAGTACGGAAATAACATCTCTGTTTTGTATTTATTTTAACCTTACACTTCCGTGATTTTTTATTTTTTAACCTCGCTTGCGTAATTTTTTAAAAACGAAATTAAGTACTGCATACTATAACTGAGGAAGTACATTTTGAAGTTGACTTCTTAATTAAAGTTAATTAAAAAGATAATACCTTAGTTACAACTTATTTGTTAATACTTATTAACTAATAATTAAATTATTCAAAATTAAGTAAAAAAGGGCACAATTTAAATTATGCAGAAAGGTACACTGCACAATGTAGCACTCCCACTGTAACAACAATTACTCTGTTATGTAATTTGATGTTGAAGATGGTCTGTGAAAAATAGTTATGGTGTCGAATACCGTGGGAATAATTAGAATGATTTTCTTATCGTAAAGTGCGGAATGACTGGTAAATCTTAACAAGCGACTTATTCAAACATTGGGTATATTGCTAAGCATTCTACACAGGTTGGTTAATGCGAATAAGATGCAGAAGAGAAGGTGTTTTCTTGTTTGTTGTTGAAAATGCGTTAAGAAGTGTGAAGTCTGATTAAAAATATGCCAAGGGCTTTTTGCATGAAATTCATAAAAGTGAACTTTTTTTTCTTTTGAACAACCATTTGCCTTAAAAATAAAGTAAGTAAAAATTATTTACTTGTTGATTCGATCTTCATATATAGGTGATTCTCTGGTTCCGAAATCCTCTATTCTTTTGCGTATGCTCTAAGCGGAGTTGCTTTCACCAAAATAGGGGTGAAGTGAGAAATGGAGGGGGAGATATTTACATTTTACTTAGCGTGACAGAACAAAAAATCTGCGAAATTGCGCTCATCTTACTGTCTGTCACCCTTTCCTGGAGCCGGATTGCTAGTCTTGGCATTTTGAAACGATCAATATTTTAACCCTTTGCTTTCGATGCCTCCACAGTGGCGGCATTCGCAAGTCGTCGTAGAAATCGGTTTTGTTTTAGATTCACACCGACCAACCTACCCAAATGGGTGAGCTGGCCGGTGTGGGTCTAAAACGAAACAAAACAAAAAAGAAACCTGACTTCTACGGCCACTTGCGAATGCCGCCACTGTGGAGGCATCGACCGTAAAGGGTTATAGGCAAATTGAATCACGGAATATTTCTAGCTTGTTTGGTCACATGTTTATGCTTATGTTTCCAGTAGTGTTGAAGTAGTAGTTAAAATATTTTAAAAGTATTCATCTGTGTGTGATTTGCGTTAAATGATCATTTTGTACATTGAGTTGTGTGCTTAGAATTAAAATATGCAAAGCTTTAAAGATCCGGTTCGCTGAAGTGTATTAAGTTTTATTTGAATTGCAGAGCGAATACATGATACTCTAGAATTCGTTTCAATTTATTCAAATCCCGTATTTCTATTCCCGTCTATGTCGATATCACTTTACTTTATTATTTCTCTAAGTTTCTTTATTCTTTTCGTTGCGTGAGTTCCATTGCTCTCTGTCTTGACCCAGATACATCCGGGTTGCATGTGAAACATTCGCCTCTTGCCAACAAGCCGAGATTGAGTTGACTGCCGATGAACGCGTTCTTTCCCGAAATCGATTCGCTGGCATTTCGATTTCCGAGCAACGTAATGTTTTTAAAAGCAAATCCTACTTTGAATGGCTATAAGGAGGTGGAGAAGAACAAGAAAAAATCGTCAGCAGCATTTGGGGTGTTCGAAAAAAAAAAAAGGGTTAAATCTCGACTGCAAGAAAATAAAAATAAAATTCTATATCCCTCTCACGTATCAGCAACGTCTAGCCTGTTCCCATGAGGACTCGTTTGTTACGAAGAACGGATGCGCCTAATCAACCAGACCAATCCGTGGATTGTGCTTTGTCGATCAACTCGTAGGGACCCGTTCACAAAAAATTGATCGAGTACCCTTTCGCATGCGGATCTTTAAAAAATCAGAGGAAAGAAGTCCTCCCAGAAAATACAATGTCAGCTATCTCCCAAGAAACATTCATGGGGGTTCAGCTTGGGAGGTCGAGGAGGGGGGGTTGCAGGACAACGGATTGACGCAGAATTCCTTCAATCTTCATCGCAATGATGGTGGGGTCCTCCAATTTAACGCTTCGTGGAATTTTCTTCGAGATGATGTAATTATCTGGGACACAGACTCCCCTCGGCAGATACTTGGTGGGAATTTTGATTTTTGCTCCTTCCCCCTTCTATCTTTTTTTGTATTTTTTTCCTAAGGGTTATTTATTTTTTTCTTTCTATTTCTTAACATTTCATTTTGGTGCTTTTTTTCCCCCTTTCCTTCTTTGAAATTCTGGCGTAGCGGATTTAGTCGAAAATAGTTTGGAAGGAGCAGTTTATAGATTTTCCATCAGCTAACGCCTTTTCTGGTTATTTTTCTTCATTTGTATTTTTTTTATTTTTATTTTCTATTCTTTTGGAAAGTAGGTGCATGGTTAGAAGTTAGTGGAAAGAGGCTGCTGCATTAGCGTGCGCGCGGATCGTGATTTACTTTTTATCTTGAGGGAAATTTCCCTGGTCCTGATAAAAAGGTAAAAACTTTGAGGAGTTCTTCTCGCTTTGGCTGAGCGAAATTTGGCCGGCCTTGCCTTGATTGCCATTTAAATTGAATTACATCGTTTATTTAACTGTTCTTTAGTACCTGCAGGAAAGCGTCTTCCTTAAGTTAAGATTGCCTGCTTAATCATCAAGCGCAACTGTTTCTGAGGTTCATTATGAAAGAGCGGGTCAGATTTAATGCTTCGAAATACAGTCTTTCAAAGGTAATCTGGAACTGGATTCCTTTTCATTATTTCGATAATAAAATTTTTTATTGATTACTATTCTTGAATGTTATGTTTTTATTTTCCTTATAAATGAAATAAAATCTGTACCCATCTGAGTGGCCGCGTTGGCCTCGTGGGAAGTTCTCGGCCTTGCGCCCGGAGGGTTCCAAGTTCGAAACCAGATTCCACAAAAGATTCGTCGTGTATTGGACCTGTTATCCGTTAAATCATACGTAGGCGATCAAACGTTCTCCTACTGGTGTTGTGTGGAAGTTTGGAGAAGGGGATGTCAACTCAGATGTCGCCCTCGTCATCTGACTGCTGTTCAAAATTACGAGGTCCGTCCCAAAATAGCCCTCGTGTTTCTTCAAAACGGGAAGTTAATATAACTAAACTAAATTGTAACCATCTGAACTATTTATTCTTTATTATGATTATTGTGTTATCATTGAAGTAAGAAACTAATAAAAGCTTTGAGATATGTAATTTTAAACACTCAAGAGAAAAAAAATCCCTCGTACTATTTTGGAAATTTCTGGATGATTCATTTTCCTTCATTGAGTATTGTGTTGACATGGTTTTTGTTTGTTGGAAACATATACAAGAAAATAACATTGGAAGTAGAAATTTTAATACGTTACCTTGCTTTAATACTTAATTTTAAATACGTTATAGCCACTAAGATTCCAATTTCATTGGCAATGACTTAATTTTACACCTCTCGCCCCCACAACCGACGTTTCGCTGCCAATTTATTTAGTATTCAAGAATAAAATAGCCAGTTTCTAACTTCATAAATCTCAAAATTTATTTTGATTGATTTTTGAACGAATTTTTATCATATGATTAATAGTGAATAAACTTGCCCTCTTTTGGTATTTCTTATTAATTTTGTAACTCGAACGTGGAAATTCATTGTCATCTATAAAAATATTGTAGTAAACAATACCACGCTATAAAATTATGAAATAACTTTTATTTATTTATACTCCTTTACTTTTTCCAAACGTATGAATATCTACAGGGTGACAATTATTGAGCTATATGAAACAAAAAATAAAATTTTCAAAAACTACTGAGTTCAAAAATTTTATTCAAATTTTAAAAGTAACTACAGATATTTGGATTTAGTTTATGACACGTTCGATATGCTTTCCATCAATGGCTATGGCGTGGCGCAGACGAAGAGCAAAATTCAGCAAAAATCGCTGAAGTGTCGAGACATCGACGTTACCAGTTCTCTCGAACTTTTCAATCACATTTTTGATTGTTATAATACTTGGACCGGATGTCTTCAGCTTGAACTCGGTCTCAAATTTCCTTTGAGTCTCAGTCGGGCATTATTGCTCGAATAGTAGGCCTTGACGATCGATATATGCTCAGAAAACGTTGTATTTCGGCATTTTCAACGAAAAATGAACAACAATAAGAGTGCGCATGTTCAAAAAAAATTCCAACATGCCCTGCATTCAACCGCCAGGTTTTAACTGAATCTCGCCAACGGTTCAAAAGTTATCAAGGGTTTTTTTTTTTTTTTTTTTCATATAGCTCAATAATTGTCATCCTGTATTAACTTAATATTCAGCTAGTTTACTTTTGATTCATCTTGTATGAGTTTGATGAATTTATCAACGAATGATTATCAATGCATTTTCTTCATGCTAGTTGTTTATTTTGTTTCTTAACTGGACATGACAAATGCCACCAATTTAGCAAATCTTGCAAAAAAAAAAAAAAACTGATTACTGAATAATGCATTTACTTTTAACTTTATTTAACAGGCAGTTTCTTAATAAAAACATTTTCCTGATTAAGGCACAAAGGTCTATGCAAAAAGTTGTTGCTTTATTCCGTTCATTATTATACGTTATTTTATTATTCCAATCATTGGCTGAAATCCTAAGAATGATATCGGATGGAATGTGACAGACATACAAAAAATGTTATCTTATGGAACGAAATAAATATAAGTCAGTCTAATATTGCATCGTTTCTTTTGGTATCGTATGGCTTATTAGATGGCTATTCCTACATATATGCGCTGTTTCATAATATTTGTCTTGCTTTCCTTCTTATTTGATGCGTTCCTTTCTTCCATACAGGCCTCTGGATAAATCTTCCGGAAAGTTCACGCTGGATATATTTGTTTCAATCGTGTTTTGGTGTTATTTTTACTTTCTCGCATAGACAGCTTTATAATGGTCAAACAATTCAACCTCAAGAGTTTGATAAATCTCTTTGTTTGAGAACTCTGGGTTCCAAACATACCGTTTTTGGAATAATGTCTGTTCTTCAGGCTCCTTTTATTTAGGGGTTTATCAAAATTAATTGAAAACTGCAATGTGGAGGTTGAGAGCGCAGAGCTCTTGTGCTCCGTCTGTAAAATACATCGTTGGCACGCTGTCTGTCTGTGAACAGAACACAATGACGTAAGATTGCAGTAAGCTAGATGGATGAAATTGGGTATATGGTCTTTGAACCTAAAACTTTGATTTCTGTCAAATTTTGGACGAAATACGTCCACTAGAAGTATGTCTATCCGTCCATGTGCACGTGAACGTGATACCTCGAAAACGCAAAGAGCTAGATTGATGAGATTTTGCATATGATTTTATCACTAGAATTGTAGATATGTGTCAAAATTTGGATTAGTGCGTTTACTGGATGACTGTCTATCGATTTGTCTATGTATGCATGTGTGAACTCGGTAGCTGAAACACGCGAAAAAATATATAAATGAAATTTATTATGCAGTCTTTACCCCAAAATTGTAGCTTTATAAGTTTTTAGCTCAATCAATCAAAGGGAAGAGGTCGAAAATGCATACTCGATTCTCATTACTATACGACGAAGCTTAACGTAAAATCGCCATATTTTTTTTAATCATATGAAAAAGTAGAAGGTTCCACTCCTGCTAATTTTAATTCGGATTGTTAACAATTTAGTATAATATTTCAACCTTGATATGGAAAGTAGTAACCGTTTAATTACATGATACGAAATTGTACGCATTTAGTGCGTTCTATGCTATCACCAAAGAATTGTAACCTTCGATTGAAAGAATTCATCTTTCAATTTATGTTAAGATTAATTGAAGTATCATTGCTACTTTCTTATAATGGGGATAATCCCATGTTTTCAATATTTTAAACACTTGAAATAATAGAACTCCTCCACATAGCCTCGCGCATGTATTAATGTCATAGATGACGTCAAGCAACTCTCGAACACCTAGTAGATACCTGGTACAAAATAAAATGGCTAAAACGCTTGCAGGAGATTTCTAGTACTGATCCAGTTTAGTCCTCATTTAGATTATTCAAATGGTTATCGAGTGTTGAATGCTTATGCTAAGGATTCAACCAGATAAGAGAGGCTTGCATTCTAATGAAATGAATTTAGGGTATCAAATCTCTTCCAATCGTGCAAATTGCTAAACTTCTGTGAATGGGGAGATACGATTTGGTTAGTTCGTGAACCGAATGAAGAATGCAGTAATGCTTTATAGAATAAACTTAAAGTTTCAGTATCAAATGCTGCCTATCTGTTCTAGGCTATTCGCATTCTTTCAGAGGGCTTTTATTATATGTTCAAAGGACTTATCTCTTTCGTAGAATTTTTCAAATGCGTTAAACTTTCATTTATCGGTAAGTTCTAGCTTTTCTTTTGGAATTATTGAAAGTAATTTACTGTGAAAAAAACACCACATTTTTAGGTATACTAGTCGCAACTACTTAGAATAGTCATTGATATGAAAAAAATAATGATTGGTACGTTTACTGACTTATCCGTACTTATTCTGAGGCATAGTTATAATCCCCTTGATTTATAAACGGTACTTTTCTACATTTTTATAATTCCAAGTATATCATTCTCTTGTTTAAACATTCCTTCACTCTTTATACATATTCCTCTTTTTACAGTTTTAAAATCCATGGGATTTTATTATCTTGTTCACACTCACGTTTTATACCATGATTTTTTCAATAACTCACTCCTTATTCCTCATTATTTTCACAAATATTTTAACTCTTGTCTGTTCTTTATATTAGATTGGATACTGAATTAGTTTATTTTTAACAAGTGAAAATTTAACTAAAAATTTGCCATAATTTTTAGTTAAAATATTGGCTCTCGCGCAACAAATTATAAACTAAACCAAGCCTCTTGATTTATTGTATCGAACAAAAGTAAAGGAACTCTTACCATAACTTTAGAACCAATTTTCATAATTAACGAAATTATTACAGAAAATATAGCCTGCAGTGTTACTTCTGTGGTCATGTTCTGAACTCATGAGGTAATTAATTCATATTCACATTTTAACCACATAGAATAAACCACGAAAGTTTTACGTAGATGTGTTCTGTGGAATCTCTGTGAGGTACGCAGGAATCGTGTTTGCCATGAAAACTACTTTCAAGGAAGATTCGAGAAGCATCGAAACTCTTCTGCACAACAGTCTAATCGTGATCGCCCCAAATATGTTTAGGCATTTTCAGGAAACCATACTTTCACTTAGGTTAATTATGCCATTTAACACAAGAAGCTGCATTTTTTTAGGGAATTTAATTAATTAGTTTTTTTGTAAATTTTATTCATTGGTAATTTTATTGATGCGGAAACTGCAATCATTTTCTCATTAAAAACAATAATTGAGAGCATTATGAGACTATGAAGAAAATGCCACTTTTTCTTGGTTTTTTTTAATATATGTTATTAGCATTTGTTCAAAAGAGTGGGATTGCTTTATTTAAATAAATCTTTAAAAAGTTTGGCTAATTTTAATTTACTATTGCTTGTTCCACATAAATATCTTTAATTCTCATACTTCGTTAGCAAGTAAAAATATATATAGATCAATACATATACAAACTAGCTATATAGCTAGCTTGACCTTGCAATAAGCTCTCGCCTTTGGGGCCGGCGGGTTGCAGATTTTACCACCGAAAATACGCCATGCATATTTGGGCCTGATGCACGTTAAATCTGGCATCGAGTATCAAACATCTTTCCGCTGGTCTGACTCAGAAGTTTGGAAACTAGGGTACTAGTTATCTGACCGCGGCTTATTATTACGAGGTTTGCACCAAATTTTCCTTCTTGCTGCTTCAATGCGAGAAGTTATTCTAACAGAAACTAATTTAATTGAAAGCTATAATTAATAACTGCATAAATCTTTCTTAAGTATAAGTGAGATTCACTCATATGACGGTGAAAATAATAAATAAATAGATTACATCAGTTTTTTTTTTCCTGGATCCAATCCAAAAATATTTGGGAAAAAAATGTTAGAAGTACCGAAGAAAAGTTTTAATCGAAATATATTCCTTTGTTTCGTTTGAACTAAATGTATTACTACTATAAGAATATTGTATGTTAAATAAAGAAATAATACTTTACTAAATTTAACTTGCGAACATGAATAGCTTAGATATAATAAAGTTTTTGTTGTCGCATATTTATTCTCTTATAATAAGCCACTTACATTAATAGGAATTCAGTTGAATGAATTATTTTTAGTCCATGCATGGAAACTGTCTTTGCACTTTTCATTCTAACGAATGATGATTTCTTTTTCTCTAAATTTCTAGCAAGTTGATATACTTTTAGGTAATTTGTCTTGCATTGGCAAAAGCAAATTTAAAATTATAACCTTATTGGAAAAGAAACAGCTTAATTTCAGGGCCTGTACAGCTTATAAAATTTATTTTCTTCTTTCTTTCTGTTCATGAAATCGATAGTAGTTCAGAAGGAATGAAAAAAATTTACTGTATTACTACTAAAAAGGGCTCCTACGTCAGGAAATAAAACAAACGAGAAACCACTTATTGTTTTATCCGAACGACTTTTTTTTGTCCTTTCTCTGCCACGGGGTTTCTTTTACCCCGCATACATAAGCGTATAAATATAAAAGTTGGGGGAAAGTCTTTCTTTTACTTGTATATATTATTGATGGATGTCCTGTCAGTGCTATGTCACTGCTTTACTAGCTGTCACAATCTCGAACAACACTCATACATCACTTTTCGGTAAGTCTAGAAAATATTCCGCTCTGGAAATTCATTTTTTACCCTTTCTTCTACCAAAGCTCCGTTTTATACTGTTTTTCTTTTTCCTTTTTATTATTTTTCTTTTTAAGATTTATTTTTCTTATAGGATTTGGAGCTGAGCTTTATTTGGCTCTAGTTATATTTTTTCCTTAGTCCCTCCACATTTGAGCTTAAAATCGAATATCCTTCTTAGGCAAGATAGAAATATTTCCCCCTCAAAAATGAATGATGGAATTCTAAGACGGTTGGAGAAGAATGCATTTGCCGTTAATACAATTTAATTTGGTAAAGAAGATGGCTTTAAAAATGGTCCTGATTTTAGCTTTAGAGAGAAAAGTCATTCTCTTTCATATTTTTCTTAACGCATTGGAGCAGTCATATCGAAGCCTTATTGTGTTATCTCTTTCTTCTAATTTACTTATATTCTGATATGAAACTTTTTTTTAGCTTCTTTATGCTTGAAGTATTCTTTCGTAAGACGCTTTTATTGAATAAAAAATAGATACGTATGATTGTTTTACTTTCTCTATTAATAAATGGATTTATTGTTTAGTTTAAAAAATAGAAAGTCAAAGTAAATCTAAACTTTAACAAGTATATCTAATATCTTGAAATAAAATAATAGGTTTGGATTATCATATGTTTAAAAGATATGAAATGTGTTATTTTTCATTAAAGATAACTGTACAGTTTCGTAATTGAATTCTACTTTGGTTTTTTGTTTTTCGTTATAGTATGATATACTTGTTTTTTAAATTCGAAATTGATTGTGGTTTCTTTTAAATCGCATTTAAAATTTGTTGTACTTGTAAATTATAAGAAAATAATAACTTGCATAAAAATTAAAGTCAACATTTTATGTGTAAAAACTTTTTTTTTTTGACGGAATGACTGCTTACCTTTTAACTTGTATATCATTGGCAATAAGGTGACCAACATTTTTCCAATGGAAAGGAGGACGGAAATTAATTGAACATAAAAAATATTGTAAATTAAAGAAAGATTTTATTCATTGCAATAATTATACAGAATACACTATAATATGATAAATGCGTAATAAAATAATTGTAAAAATTTTTTAAATAAATAATGGTAAATAATAATAGAAATAATGGTTAGTTTTGATTTGTGCTCCTGATGAACGGTTCATTTTAGTGATATTTTCAAAATAAACTGCTCGTGTATTAAAAATATATCCGTTTTTTTTAAAATAATTGTATTGTTATATTCGTCGAGAGAATGCTTTGTGTAATGTGTAGTTCAAATTGAAAAGGAAAGTAAAATAATGCTTAGCAGCTGCAAAATAAAATGTTAGTGACGGAATTAAAAATTGATATTTTTAGAACTTTTTGCATAATTTGAAGATCGCATCTCAAATTTCCCTGTGCCGGTCAAATAATCATTGTTTCTTCTTGAGGAAGCTTATCTATCCCAAGAATTGATATAGGCTTAAAATTCGCTGCAGTAGAAACCAGAATTGGCTAATTTTTTATCGATGATATTTGGAAAGTAAAATTACCGAACTGTTATCACTGTTAGCGGCAAATGCAAATAGAATTTTTAATGCATTTTTTTGTTATCTAAGGTGGTATGATTGGCACAATTTGGATATTCATTGTTATTTTGCTTATGCGATTTGGTCACAAGTAAGTTTCAGATTCGCATTGAAATTACTAACTCGGTGTGCAGCTTCCAGATTGTTACACGAGTTCGAATAGCCAGTCATTTTCCGTAATATCGCCATCTATATTTTTGAACCCTATCATCTGTATTTTTAAGAAATCAATTGCGCGAAGTTGTCAGATTAAAAGGATATTCGATTGTAAAAAGGCATCCTTTACTTACTCCAAGAGATCATATTTATGTCAGAAACACTGAAAATATTTTTATAGCATTAAACCTTCAGCTTTTCTTTTGAACGCGTAGTGTAGTATAGAGCTAATACTAACTTTCCTTTGATATCCATTCTGTAAAAGGATTTTTACAAATCGCTGAAAATAAAGGGGTTTACGTTTTCAGAATGGTATTCTTTCTAAAATCTTTCTTTTTTAATACCACCACCTGTTTTCGCGAAAAGTTACAGATAACATTCTATTGCTGCCTTTTACCTACATTAATTATTGCATTATAAGTAATCTTTTGTGTAACACATTGGGGTGGATTTAATTTTTTCATGGCAGATTACATATACTTCAACACGTTGGTAGGTTTTCGATCCCAGAAGCCAATCTGATTCAATCATATTATATTATTCTTACCCTTATATGTAGAACAAATAAACTATCATGGTAGTAATAGTATGGATAATAACTAATAAATTTTTTATGAAATAAGTCTTGAATTAGACTACAAACTGCGAGTTATCTCGCAATTGGCTGTCAACATGTTAACACGTTCACGACTGCGCTGAAATTCATGTTTTGCTCCATGAGCGGCTACTCTTAAGAGCGCTTTGCTTTATCGGGCGAGGCCGAGCTGAAATGAAAAATGAAATTTTACCGCAATGACCATTGCTGCTGTTTATTTTTTTACCACTATTGCTGTAATGTTTTTGCCAGCACTTTGTTTAAAATTTTTAAAAATATTGTATAGAAATAAATAAATTATGTTTATATTATCGAATTTATTATATAAGTTATGTTTATAATATTGAATCCTACTTTTTCTATTAATATAGGCTAAATTTCCATTATTTTAACTTTCAACGATATGGAAATTTTTTCTTGTTACTAAGCCAACTAAATTGTTGGTGGTACGTACCGCCTGATGAAACATTCAAGTGCGAATCACCGGTGGTGTGCACTGCCTGATGAAACATTCAAGTGCGAGCCACCGGTTGTACGCGCCACCTGATGGGGCCTATCAGTGCGAGTCTCCGGTGGTACGTACCGCCTGATGAAACATGCAAGTGCGAGCCACCGGTGGTACGCGCCACCTGATGAGGCATATCAGTGCGAACCTCCGGTGGCACGCGCCGGCCTGAACTTGTTAATTTACTTTGAAACAGTGAACCCAAAATTTATACAATGTCACTTGTTTCCTGGTTGCATAATTGTGTGTATATTATTAACACAATTGCATAAGTAAAAAGGAAGGTTACCAGGTGCAGTACACTTCTAAATAGTATTCAGATTAAATTATTAAAGCTCCTTAAAAATTAGTTGTGCTTCAATTGCAGAAACTGGAAGCTAAATGAGGGATTTTTTTTTTATCCTAATCATTGATACTGACTTTTAATAAATGGAATGCATTTAGTTGTCACTGTTGAGTTTCTAATAT
The DNA here is from genome assembly GCA_013235015.1 of Araneus ventricosus. Lineage (NCBI taxonomy): Eukaryota > Metazoa > Arthropoda > Arachnida > Araneae > Araneidae > Araneus > Araneus ventricosus. Next base: position 594,078 of record BGPR01000119.1, on the reverse strand, counting down.
GTATTTTACTACAGATATTTTTTTCCCGCTTGGAAATGCCTAAGGAAAAAAAAAATTCTAACGGATGAGTTTTGCTGTAAAATGATATTCCGTTTTGGAGTTTCGGGAGAACGAAATTCCTATAACTAAAAGAACTGAGTTTCTTTTTTACCAACCTTTGTTTGCCGATCTGAAAGAAAAAATCGATAAAAAAAATCCTCAAAATGAAAGACATATAAAAAAAAAATTATTTTACTGGTTTCTTTCTTTTTTTTTCGGAAGGAAAAATGTACGGCAAAAAAAGTAAGTTGAAAAAGAACTGGATTTTTACCGAGATGAAAAATATCCAATATCATTTCATCCCAACCCTTTTTCCTCCCCAGCTGAAATTTAATGAAAAATTGTAGATTTATATCGACTTAAACTTAGTTTGTGCCCTTTCTTTCTTTTTTTTTTGAAATACATGGCTTTTTTATAATTCAGTTTCTATCAATTTTTAATTTGGTTGTTTTCCCAATAATAATTGTTATCCTTGTGTTGGTAGTTGTATAATTTTTTTTAAAAATTACCCTTTGAGTTTCTGTTTTACAGTTTTTGCTATTCCAATGTGATCGCTTTAATTTATGGTGTAACTGTCCTGTAAAATCATTCTTTTAAAAAGTTTCCATGATTTTTTTTATTCCTAATATTTTTTAGTTTATTTTAACTATGCGTCGCCCATTGTGTTATTACATTTGCTTGATTGGCAACCACTTCCTTTTTTTTACATGCGTGAGCGCAGATAGCATGCAGAAATGGTTTTAAAATAAACAGTCTCAAAACAGATATTTTAGCAACATTGTATTCAATGCAGATAATAGATATACTAAGCAAAAATTAAAATTAAATAAAAAGAAAGAAAAGTATAGATAATAAACAGCAGATTAATTATTTGTGTCTGTATTATATTATAAATAGCTGCATTGCGCCTTTATATATAATACTAAGAATTTTTATTAATGTTTTATTAATTAATTTAATCAATTTTTAAATTTAGTCAATTTATAACTGTATTCAATACAGCATTTTCATAAATAATTTTTTAAAATTATTTCCAACTGTTGATATAGATTTACGAAAATTTTCATTTTATACGCAAACATGGAGTTATGTTTTATACACAACTTCAGTTTCGCCTAAGAACAGTAGATTCCGCTAATACAGATTGTAGGACCGAACCCTGTCCGGATTAAACGGAATTTGCTTTAAAATGTACGTAATACAAGTTTTAGAGGGGTAAAACTATAAAAATCGATTTTTTTTAAAAATATATAAATACAAACAACTTTTCCTACAGCTTAAGTTTAGTTTTAATACTACTGTATACGCTTACCTAAATTTTTAACCTACGAACTGATATATAATTAACAAAACAAAAGAACTTCGTACATAATTAAAATTCAAAATTTATTGGTTGTATACCCTGCTTTTTAAAAAAATCCTGCCCGGATCAACCGGATGTCCGGATTAGCGGGACTCTACTGTAAACCAACATATTGTCCAGTCAGGCTAATCGTCAAAAATCAAATAGTTTCCATAGAAAAGCAGGTCATTTTATTTCATTTCCATTGTTATATTTCGAGTATAATTGATTTTATTTGTAGAATTCATGCACCATCAGCATATTTTTTATCGGTAACATGTTACCCATAAAAAGTGGCCTGAATGACCCCATAGATTCACACGAAAAAGACTGAGAAGAAATATTTAAAGACGAAACAGTTTTTCGTGATGTTCTACGTACTTAAAATAAATAGCAACTATTATTGACCTTTTAAGCTTTATAATCTCTCATTTTTTTTATTATTGTCATTATTTTTTTTATTTATTTTTATTGGCCTTACTAATACTCATCCACGAAAGATTAGCCGGATTAAAATCTGTAGTATTTTTTAAATAAGCATCTTAATTTATAATTGAAAATAATAATTATAAACTGAATTCTGTTTATAAAAGTGAATAAAAAAATTACATAATATTTAGATTATACAAAAGTAAAAACTTTCCGTAAAAGAATAAATTCGAATCGCAACAAATTTTTCTGGAAAAATGCTATGTTCTAGAGTAAGTTTGAGTATTTTACCATTAAGCAAAACTGACAAAAAATTCATGTTAATTTATTATATCTCATATTATTTTATGCATTTCATTATTTTGTTGGAAATGTTTCCAACTGAAGATGCAGCCGCAATGAAGAATAAAAGCAAAAAACACTGGAAATAAAATGTTTGAAAATATTGTTATTACTGAAATGTTTAGAAGTGTTATATTGTTATCAATTCTTTTTCCAGTAAATATATCTGGTAAGCAAAATAAGTAATACAGTAAATTCTATTTTCTTTCTGGAAATGTTTGAATAAGGGAATAGGATTATCGAAGTCGATGTTGAGTTACATGTTAGGGGATGTGCTTTGTTAGAATATCACTCCTCTACAAAACACATTTTTTGTGAACAAGCCATAAGCGTACGATTCATGGTGCTCTTCTGTTTAACCTAAAATATATGCAAGTCGTAAAATTTCGCTTACGCTTTTAAGTTTTTAAATTTTGTCGTGGGCTAGTTTTGTCTTCATGTTTAGTTGTACACTACGGGATTTATAAAAGCAAATAAATATTACAATAGGGAGTTTGTTCATTTTCATATTTCAATTTATATTTAAGTAAACGCGAGCAACGAATATTTGAAAGCAAATAAATCTCCAAAGGACGGATAGTAAAAATAAAGAAGAGAATTTGCTCATATCTATGTATAAACAAATGAACAAATACCCAATTATCTTACTTCTTTTTAAATATAATAACATAAATTTAAAGTAAGGAATGAGCGCGAATATCTAATAGAGCAAAATTTAGAACGATAGCTACTGCTGTAAAGCGTAACTCGGGATTCTATTTCCTAAATGGCTTAATGATATAGTGTATATATTACTTGGATTGCTTTTAGTCCTGAATGAAAAAACTGAAATACCTTTGAAATACATGGCAAGAAAAATCAATTTACTTTAGTTTTAACGACATCGAGCTGCCTTGATGCGATTTTTATCTAGCTATTTTCCTTGTGTTTTACATGTTTATTTTAAGTTTGTTCGTTCGAGATCGAAATGGCTCTACCGGGGAAATTTTGTTTCGTGCTTTTTGATAGTTGTACATTACTTTTGAGATAAAAATGTAGAAATAACAACGTTCCTTGTTTTGCCCCTTTCGCATAATTTTTATTTTTTTATCATCCCTTACATCTAGACTACACAGGGGAGAAAAAAAAGCAATCTCGTTAGCATTGTTCCTGGGAACAGCGAAGTTAAATTGGAGTTTTAATCGCCTTTATGTTGCACACTTACAAGTTCGACTGCTCGTTACTTTTTATCTTTCTCTGTGATTGCATTTCCGCTCAGCAATCCAGGAGGGGACTGACCATTCGTTCCATCGCGCTCTCTTCCCTGTTCGATTCGTTCTTTTATGTTAAAAGTTCTCTACAACCATCCCAACTAAAGTTTTGGAACCGGAACATCGTGTCGCATTAATGCCATTTGTGAAAGCGTAGTTACATTAGGCTTATAAAAAAAAAGGAAGGGATGATGTGACTTAAGGTTGGATTTTTGCTTGTGGTAAGAAATTTCTTGAAGAAGTGAGGCTTAATTATTAAACTGTCACGCTCTGTTTTTATAAGAACTCTTCTTTTACGTATTTTCGTCATAATTAGTATGTTGGACAGAATAATTATGAAACTCGCACAGGGTTTTTTTCAGTTTTCTTAATTGCTTTTAAATTGCACTTTTTTTTTGTTGTTGGACGGTTCGACTTTTTTTAGGCCAAATTAATTTAAAAGTATCTTTTTTTTTATGTTTTGATAAATAATAACAATTATATAAAAAAATCCCTCTGAAAGATATTTACTTGAGAGAAAAATAACTGATTTTTCGTTCCTACACTTCCGACTTTAGTTTTGTGTTTATCGTTTTTGCGTCCAATGCAGTTTTAATCATGTCTTCATTTGCAATTTTTGGTTGACAGTTTTTTTCTGTAACATAGTCATCTGCTTCTTTACCTTTGCGAATTCTTTTTGATGTGTTGTAGTGATCTGTATAGAGCAGTTATTATTAATACTTCTTTTAATCGATTATTGACTTTGATTCTCTTATTGGATTTGCAATAAAACTTTATTGGACAAATTATTTTCGGTGGCAAGATGAAAAGATATGTTAAAATTCGATTTTCTCAGATTTTTGTTTTCAGATTCAATAAATTATACCTTTATAATTTAAGTGCAGAAAAGAGTGAATTTTAACTTCGCAAATTTATCACTTCTAAATTGCGATTTTCTATTTATGAAAACATGTCATGACAAAATTTCAGAGTCATTCTGTGGCCTGAATGCTTTGAAGTCTGGCCTGACTGCAAAACTCATCCCCTCATCTAATTAAAACTCAAAATAATTTCAACACGGTTGAGTTGGCACGAGGCAATTTATATTATTATTATTATTAACTAGAAAAATAACCCGTCATGGTATGACGGGTGTAAATTGCCTCTTCATTCGAGAGATTTCCCGTCAAATTTGGCGTGTTTAAATAGATATATATGCGAGAGAAATGTTTAACATTGATTGAAAACAAATAAAATAAACATATGTTTTATGACAGGAAATATATATTTTTTATTTACATTTTTCTTTATTCAAAACACCTGTTGGTCTAAAACAAATCTAGAAAATCTAGTGGATATAATCTAGATAGATAAAAAATCTAGTTTCGAAACAAAACACTTCTCTGCTTGTCAAACGTTGCCAAAAAATATTATCAAATTTTATCATCACGATTGCAATAAATACTGAGATGCATCGCGGCGTCCAAACTATATCACGCGCATGATATACCACTGACGTAATTTACTACTTTCTATTGAAAAACGAAAATTAATTTGAAATATATGATTAATATAATTTAAAATTTCTCTGGAACTATTGATCATAGTGAGATAAATTTTATATCAATCGATAACAAATTTTATTTCACTATTTTAGAGCTATTAAATTTGAAATTAGAACGACAATTACTCTTTTAAATTTAAAATTAGTGAAATTTAGATTCTCTGAGAATGAAATAATGCTGTTTAACGTCTCGCAGCGCTGTTTTTACTGTTGGTGACTTTAGAGCGTTACCGACAGATCTGAGCTATTATATTAGTAATTTCATTTTGAAAAGATTGTAATATAAGAAGCAAATAATTATTTTAAAAAATAAAAATTTTAATAGACCATGTTTTTAAAACGGACTAAAAAGTATAAAATAATTTCTTCTAGCCCCATACAGATTTATAACCCCATACAGATTTAAAACGAAAAACGGGGGGGGGGGCGCATGTAATAGATAATTGATGCATAAATAGTTTATTTCATTCACTAACAATTTTATTACAATGGAAATGATATGAACTGTTGTGTGAGTTTTCTCAACGACAGCTACTCCCTACTATTAAATATTGCATGCGCCCCACCTTTTTCGTTTTAAATCTGTATGGGGTTATAAATCTGTATGGGGCTAGAAGAAATTATTTTATACTTTTTAGTCCGTTTTAAAAACGTGGTCTACTAAATTTTTATTTTTTTAAATAATTATTTTCTGCTTTTTAGTCTTCTGTGTGGGAAATTTTGCAATCGATTTTAAACATCTTGATGAGATTATGACGGAGACATGTGGCAAATTTCAGGTTTATTTCAGTTTCTCTTCACCTGATCATAAATAGAAAATTGTTATTTTCCTGAAAAATAAGTTATGTGACGCAGTGACCTTTGAGATATAATGAAAAACGTACTGCACATGCGCAAAGATACGCTAAAATATAGGGTGCTTCGATGGTCCCATGGGCCATCCTTATATCCAAGAACCAAATCTGTAATGTTAATAGTTTTCGAGATATAATGAAAAACGTCCTGCGCATGCTCAAAGATATGCTAAAATATGGGGGTGCTTCGAAGATCCCATGGTCCATCCATATACCCAAGAACCAAATCTGTAATGTTAATAGTTTTCGAGATATAATGAAAAACGTACTGCGCATGCGCAAAGATATGGCTAAAATAGGGGGTGCTTCGATGATCCCATGGGCCATCCATATACCCAAGAACCAAGTCTGTAGTGTTAATAGTTTTCGAGATATAATGAAAAACGTACTGCGGATGCGTTATGCAAAATATGAAATGACAGACAAACAGACAGACAAGAAAGCGAATTAATAATGCATTGTCATCTAGTTCTGATTTGAAAATTTCAAGTCTCCAGCTCATCTGGAACTTAGTTTAAAATCGATCGCAAGATTTGTACCGAACAGACAGGCAGCCAAGAAAGCGAGTTAATAAAAACGTGGTAAAATAAAGTAAAATGAGAAAGAAATGATTGAATTTTTGATAAAACCTAGAATGTTTTTCCAAAATACAGCGTTCTGAGGCTCGCAGTATAACTTTGAATCGTTTCTTTTACAAGTTAAATTTCTACATCCCACACAGTGTCGTCCCACTACGCTTTTACCCCGATCTAGTTGAGTAGTTTTGAAACTCCCGAACCGGAGACCTCGCTGATTTGTAAAAACATATTAAGTACCACGGCGGATCCAATATGAGCATTTCATTATCTTGAATGCTCGCAATCGTTAATAGTTCCTTGAAATAATAACTCCAGTAGTAACTCCATCTGACATTTTAAATCTTTGCATTCCTGTTTATTTACTTTATATATGTTCGATTTATGTATTTATTTGAAGAAAATGTACACTGCAGAAACTCTAATTACATTTTTGTGCGGCATAAAATGAGCATCAAACAAACAAAGAATTTAAAAGTTTTAAACACTGAATCTTAAAAACATTAAAAATATCAAGTTCTTCCGAAAACTCATTGAAACTTTTTAAAAATTTACATAATGTGAAATTGTCAATGCAATTCAATTTAATAAGTATATTCTTAAATAGACGCTTATTTCTGAAAGTTTTGGTCGCCACTGCAAAATGAATGCAGTTAAGTATGTCATCGCAATCAATCGTATAATTGACAACTTTATATTGTTAGGAAGATCGTCCGGTGGGTGAACGGGGGAAAACTGTCCGGCAAGCAGGATAATGGAGAACACCGAAAAAACAGGAAGCACAGGAAACTGGGGGAAAAACAACTCTTGTACAAATTGCAACTCAAACCGACAGCAAATCACTAATATTAACAGCACTTTCAATACCGCTCGGCGTCTCTCAGCTTACCAGCTCGCATTGAGCATAAAACTCCATTGAGATTCAAGACGTTCAAACACACTCCAAAGACGTTTTTTCATCTCGGCACCTCCGGATTTTTATACCTTTGACGACGAGATGTGACGTCTCATGATAAGATGTACATTCTCTATATGTCTGTTCCTAATAGAGACAGGACAAAAATTCTGGTATTTTCGAGGACCTTCATTTTGTCGCCAAAATGGTCTCCAAAGTTTGGGGTATTGCCTTGACCTGTCCCCGATAACTAGTAAGAACCTCTGTAAATATCTCTTTCCAACCATAAAACTACCATTGTCGGGAAACAACTCGTAACAGTTATATATAACATAAAAAAGGCAGCAGGTAAGAAAGATCTCTTCATGATTCTCTTTTTTTTAAAGCATAAATTAGATTTTATCAAATCGCTTTATCGGCATTTATTGTGCTGTCAAATAATTCTGGAGCTGCTGCTTTACGTTTTGTTCATATCTTTCGAAATATGGTAAGATATGTGTGTTTTATTGAGCTTGCAATGTTACAGAGTCATTTGTTATTGAATCAAAAAGAAGTTACTGGCTTTGAAACAATATCACTAAACATTTTAACTCATGTGTTACAAAAACTAAAACTAACTAACTAAATAAATGGAAAAAAGGGTGGGAAGGGGGAAACTAGATACATTTCATTTGCCTCGAACTTCCTTTACCCCCCGTCTCCCCACTCGCCATCTAAACATTTATCTGGTCTTAACAAAAGCTTGTAAAGGAATTAAACGCTGTCCAAAAGTTTATTTTCGCACAAATATCCATTATGGTTTAGTTTTTTTAACTCTCCTAATTTCGAGATTTCCAACTCGGCTCTTTATCATTATTATTTCTCCTTCTTTTTCCGAATAAAATTAATAAGCTCCGATGCACTCCGATTCTAAACGAAACACTGCTGTTTCCCCAGCTGGTATTTGTCCCATTTGTTTCCTTTAATCAAATTTTCATTGAAGTCTCAACCGACTTCTTTCTTCTAGAGTTTTCTCCCCCAGAGCATTTTCTTTATTACTAATTTTTATTCTTTGCTTTTTTTTTAATAAGTATAATCTACACAACTGCCCCGGGAAATGTTAATTCCTCTCCCAGCTTTATATTGGCTTGTTTGGAAAATAACTTCGTTGTTTCGATCCAAGAGCCCTTGTTATGCAAATAAATTTTTACTCTTCGCATTTGTTCGGATTTTTAATCTTGCTGCTTTCTCTGTCTAATATTAGAAGCACCACCCAAGCATGCAAAATTAATCTGTTCGTAGAAAAAATAATAAAACGGAAGATGGATAGATATTGAGAGAAAGAGGCTTGTGTTCTCTTTCATTGAGTGGATACTTCGTTAAGTTGAAGGAAAAGAAGGGCCCTCTCACACTGCAGCCGGCATTCCCCATCTCCATATTTCTTTTAGACGTAAATTTATAAAATGGCACTCATTTTTCACGGGTGCTTTCGTTCCCTTCCAGTAGTTTCTGCTCCAAAACGCTCTCCCATATTATGTAATGTAGCGAATGAAGTATTCTTCCCGAGTAATTTCAACAGTGTATGCTCTAGGGAATGTTTGCCTTAATGTATGTATCGGAGCGTTTCAGTTCCAGAGTGGTAATCTTGACTGTATGGAGCGAGAAGTTTAAAAAAATCAATAACATTACATCTAGTAATTGAATGATTTCGACCGTGTTCCAGTAATGGGAATTTTTGGGAGATGTTTCTGTGTTGAACTGATTTTTTTCATCCCTTTCTCTTTTATATATCTGTGAAATAGCCTCCCGTAGGGATGCAAGATTGTCCCAAAATAATTACGCTAAAGGAAATTGCAGTTTGAAGTCGTATTGTACTCTTTTCGCTTATTCAATATCGTCGTGCGTGTGATAGAAGAAGAAATATCCCACAAGTGAATTGATGTTTATTTGAACATGGCTGATTTACTGTAAAGATCGGAGCAACGAACAATTTAAATGGAAATTTAAAAATTTAAATGTTACGTTTACTTAAACCTCAGTTGATTTCACTAGCATACTATAACTTTAAATTTCCACAGTTAAAGATTCATGTTTTCTTGCATTTTGTATTATCAATATTTATTTCAAAAGCAGACCTCGCATTTCTATACTTCTTTCAGAAGTAAATTTATATTAAATTCTACTCATTTCTCATGGCTGTTCCATTTCCCTTTGAGCAGTTTCTATCTAGAAACGCTCGCCGGTGTGTGTAATGTCAGAGAATGGATATTTCTGTCTGAATAATTTCAGCAGAGTGTGCTCCAGGGAACGTTTGCCTTAATGTATGTATCGGAGCGGTTCAGTTGAGAATGGTAATCTGACCGAGCACAATGGAGTTTAGCATTACATTTAGTAATTGAATGATATCAACAGTGTTGAAGTAATAGTTATTTTTGAAAGTTTTTTTTTAATAGTTCTTTTTTCTTTCCCTATTTCTTTTATTCTGATACATCATCTCTTGGAAATCAGATTGTTCCAAATTACATTACTGAAGGAAATGCAGTTCAAAGATTTATTGCTCTTATCTTATTAGAATATTCAAACTCATGGTTAAAGTATTGGAAATTGCATACAGGTGAATTTATATTTTATGGAAGTACTTAGTCTCTTTTGTAGATTTGTTCGCATACAGCAAACGATTTGAATAGAAATTTATAGCTGAGCATTTTCTGAAATATTTTTGATACCCTTGATTTTGTAATGCTCACTGTGTTCAAATAATAAGAATTTCTAGAACTATTTTGAATGAAATTTGGATTTATTTTCTTATTCTTTTTGTCCAGTTGTGTATCATGTAATGGGAAGTGGAATTTTTTAAAACTCTTTGCAAAACAAAGTTTCATTTTAAAGGCTCATTGCTATTTTTAATATTAGCCAAATATATAGTTAAGGCATTGAAGATTTTATGCACTTGTATTTTAAAGACTTCATAGATTTGCTATGAGAGAATACAGCTTCAAACAGTTTTGAATAGAAATTTAAAGCTACAAATTTTCTTAATTCACCGTGGGTTTTAAAAGCTTTTATTTTAACTATTTTTGCTGTTCCTACTGTTAGAAAGATTTACAAATGCAATGGTAATAACACTTTAAAATAAAGCTTTTAGATTTTTATTACTTAAGTAAGATTGTAAGATGGCCTATTGTGCTGTTTATTTCAAGTAGAGTAATATTACCTATTTTAAACAATACCTTTTAACATCAATTATGGCTTAAATGCGCAAGATCCGTTTTTATTAGCCTTAGTATAGCTTCGAATGGAGATTTTATTTTAACAAATCATTCTTTTCATCCTAAACTGCAATCAGTTTGCATATATACATTTTATGTTTTTGACGAATCAGCGTTTCCTGAAACAATTCTAAAGTAATGAACCAATTTGAATTTCAAACTCTTTACATAATGAAACACTTTAAGGTGATTGTGCATGGAGACGTTGAAAGGATTTTTCTCGAATACAAATCAGTTAAAAATTCGCCAAAATATTTAAAGAAAAACTTAAACCTATTCAAAAAGTTTCATGTGTTTACAGTTATTTGTAATGCCATCATTTGCTGTTAATCTTCGCCGTTACTGAAGTTGCCATTAAATGATGGTAAAAAGTTTCAACAATCTTATACGGTAAGGCTCGGTAATATCAATGAAACATTGCCTTAAAATGCAGAATAAAATTAAATGGATTTGAAGGCTATCATTTTACGAAAATCATCTTTCTTGAGTGCAGAAAGGGTAATTTAATTTTGCTTGGTTTTTTTCCTGTGAATGCCTCGATAACATACTAGTAAAACCGAGTTTAGTTTCTGTTGAGCTAATACTTCCATTTCTAGTTAGAGTTTTTAAAATAATTTATGCTCTATAAGTACACGTCCACCCATCTCAGATTTATTCATAATTATTCCCCTCTACAGAATGCATAAATTAGCTTGGTTTGTTTATTTTTAGTTTTTTAAATTGTTTAAGTTTAATAGCTAAAGCTAATATTTATGTTGAGTTGAATTTTATGGCGATAATTTTCCTTATGTTTTTTTAGTATTTAGTTAGTCAAATATTGAAAAAAATTACGTAAAGGGTTTTTTTTTTTTTTACATTGAGTACTTAACATTTTTATAAATTCGCAAAATCTTATGTTTTTTTTTAAAATTGCATCGAAAAATCAGTTTTTGTTAGGATTTTTTAAAAATTTATTTAGCTTGATTAGCATAATAAAACGTATAAAGTTGACTATATATCGAAATGAAATTTTTTTCTAGTTTGATTGTTAAGGAACAAAACCAAAAGAACTATTTACATAAGCATGACAGTTATTTAAGTTCATTATGATGAAATATTCTAATCTATTTCAGGAGTAGTGTGCAAAAATATGTTCGATTTTATCTCAAAGGCTTTGATGCGAATTTTAGTGCAAAATATTTGAATAACAAAATTGAATTTTCTCTTTTTATATGTAAACGTTAATGCGAAACTGAAGACGAATCTGGAAATAAAGAAGAAAAAGATGTTGATGATGGAAATCTAGAAAATGCTTACAAAAACTCATCAGACATGCATTATGGAATCAATTTAAAAAGAGAAATCGCATTATATTTAAATACATTGCATAAAATAGCTATTTCATTCGATTTCGTGAGTACCTTTAAAAGCATTTTATTCACACCTGAATGAATGCCTTTGTAAAACGCAAATGAAACGAATTTTCGAACGAAAGTATTTTTCACATCAGTTGTGAATTACTCGTGTGGGTATTTTTTTTTTATTCTTTGTTAAATTTAAACTTGAAAAACGAATATTATTTGAAAAATACGTAAGGTTTGTGAATAGGTAATAAATTTATTGCATATAGTTTTCTTCCATAGCTTATTCCTTTATGAGAACTTATTTCGGTGATTTTTGATAGCAGATTAATATCGTCTCTGCTAAAAGATTACGTTCGATTATATTATACGCGAACTATTTATACGCAATAGCAATATTGGGAGCTGTTTATTTGTTTTGTTAGGGTGTTGTAGTGAGTCAACATATAATTTAATGTAGGTGGGCGAAGCAGATATGATATGAAAAGGCACGGGCCCAGTCTTTGCTGTAATTTATTTGTGTTAGACCGGATCAATAACTATAAATATAGCAGTGGATCTAATAATCTCTAAATATAGCCGGGCTCCAATTTGGAAGTCAAAAATAACGCTGGTTAGCTTTTTTGGAAACAAATACTAACACAGAAAGGATACGTATTTACATTAATTTCTGGCAATTACAAAGGGACCGAGACCTTACCACTAGGCCACCGTGGCCGTTTTCGTTCTGCGAATTTGGGTCAAGCTCAGAAAAAACATAGTTATAGTATCTATACTTTTTACGAAGTATCATAGAAAAAATGTCAGCTTATTTCCTCTGTTTAGTGTTTTCAGTTAGCTTTGTAAACTAAATTTTTGAGATAGTTTCAAAACTGGAAAATTAAAAAATATCATACTATGACACTTCCAGTCAATAAACTGTTTGAGCGGAGGATGGACTTATAATTAATCCTTTATCTTATGAGCACTAATTAAATCCTTCCTGCACTGTGGAGAATACTTTCGCTACTTTACAGCTAGATTCTACATAGCAGCTACTTTTAGTAGGTACTAAAACAAGTAGTTATATTCCCAGAGAAGAGTTTCTAAATTGTTTGAGTTAAAAATTATATTATACACATAACTGATTTATTCTGTCTAAAGTTTGCATATAACTCAGTGTAGAGATAGTAATCCAAATTGTTAATTAAGCCTTTGAGTTTTATGACAGTTTTATATTTCTTTGAAGTAATTAATTTGAAATATAGTTTTTCTTGCTATTACAGAAACATTATCAAAAAAATTTTGTATAGTTTTAAGGAGCTTATACAGCTTTATGAAAACGCATTGAAATCTCTTCTTATGTTGCACATTTATAATGAATTAAAAATTGCTTTTCATCGATTGTAATTTAAAACATTCCTTACATCATTTTTCTCTTGCAAGTTTTCATTGTGGGCACCAACTTCCGTTCAATTCATTGAACGAATGAAAAATTATTTGAAACTAATGAATTTCCGCATCAAAATTTCAAAAACTGCGATAATACGCCTCTTTTTTAAGTTTTGAGCTCAAAAATGTTTTATGGGCTGTTCTGACGACATTTTCCTTTAATGTTTTCTTTCAAAAGCATCTTTATCATCCTACGCAATGAGAAGCTGAGAAGAAAGACCGGAATTAATTGAAATAAGCGGCTTATTAAGGATTAAAAAGAGTTATTAACATACTTTTTTCAACCATCTCTCCCTCCTCTTTCTTGTTGAGTCTCGCACAATATTTACTCCTTTGTGTAAACATTAGATTACTTCCAACATTCCAGATTCTTACTGGCTTGCTCCACCACTTAGTTTTTTCCCTTTCTGCTTTCCAGTATTTTGTGAAACGAACGTCCCATCCATTCTTCCACAGAGCTCTGTACTCAGACAAGATAGACAAGCGAGCTAATTAACTCAGTTTAAAAGACAGAAAACTAGACTCGGAGAGAGAGGAGGCCGGGAGGGGAAGGAAAAAAAAGTCCTCTTCTGTACATCCTCCAGAAAGGTCCCATTAATCTTGTTCTGTGAAAGATTGTAATTGCCAACGGACGCCTTTAACAACGGCCCTCCATTGTGAGAAATTAAGACACTGTTCTTTGGCAGTATCGCTTGCAAACCTCTTCGGGACCTTTTTCGTTTAGAAGTGAGATTAAAAACCGAGCAGCGAGATCATTTATCACTGTACGTTGTGTAGGATAAATGATTTTATCAGGAAGGGGGATAGAGAGAAAGGATGATATAATCCTAATTAGCGGAGATGTCTGGCAAAAAAAATCTAAAATCTCTTCTTACAGACATTTTCAGGGGAAATAAATAATAGCAACGATGTTTGTTCATATTGATTTTTAATTTTATTTACCAATTAGTAAATATTTTTTTGTTTTGATTTTTTTATACTTTTAATTTTTATTATTTTCTCTTGAATGCTAATTAAATTTATTCTTTGATTATTTTCCTTTATTAATTTTCTTAGGGATGTTTTTGCTGTCCACTTCATTCATTACACCTATTAATTAATGTGGCGGAATTTCACTAGTGTTCTTCGCTAACGTTTTATTTATTTTTTAGTCCTTTTTCATGTAAGACCAAGGAGATGGACGTATGGTTTTTGCCCAACAAAAGGTATAAATGATTCCGTAATGAGAGCTGACCGACTTATGTTTAGACCAGTGTTTCCCAACCTTTTTTTGCGCCATGCTCCACCAAACGTTTCGAAAATTCTTATGCCCCCATCTAACATATACATAATTTTTAATATTCAAAAATTAAATTCTTTGTTCAAGAAACTTAAATGATAGGCTTTAGGAAGATATCACTAGGAAATTGTTGTGAAACACAGTAAGTTAATTTTCAAAATTTATAAAGGAGAGCTGAAATTCAAGCACGAATAATTTTAATTATAATAATTTTCGAAAGTTCACCATTTTTTTTGGAAAGGTTGTGGGGATTAAAAACTTATATATATACTAATTAACCACTTAACTGAATAGTTTTCTTTGCTATCTAATAAGATGACCCCTCCTGTTTTGGTTTTGGAAAGGGGCTGTCGTTTTCATTCACCTAAGAAGGCATAGGATACTTAAGATGTTTATGGATCCTACATATTTTTGTGTCAAGTTATAAAGCTAATTAATGATTCAATTTTAGTTTATAAGACTAAAATTTCGATAATTCGATGCACGAGTATTCTCGGGCTGTTAAGTTAAGCGGTTAAATCACAGAAGATGTTTGCTTTTAAACTTTGGACGAGTCTGTTTTCGAATTGCCACCCTTAACAACCAAATTTCCGCTCTGTGGGGCGTGAGCCCCACGTTGGGAAACAATGGTTTAGACGTTATAGGTGGTACAGGTTAGGTAGAAAATAAGTATTTTTGTTTCGTCACTTCTCTTTCAAGGCACTTTGTTATTAGAATTACGATGTTTTTCCTTGGTTTTGTCGCTCAAAAATATCATCCAATGCAGATTTGAGAATAAAAAATGAGTTTTGTCATCATTTATCATAATAGTACAGAATAAAATTAATAAAGAGTTTTTGCAGGAAGAAGTAACTGTAATTAACGGATGGGAAAAAATATTTTCCTGTAAATTTCTTTAAAGGAAAACTGTGACGATTAGCATTAAATTGGAAACTAGTTAAAGATATAAGAAAACACTCAATTTTTTAGAATTTGTGTTTTATTTATTTCGGATTTTACTTTTTTTTGTGCGTAATACTCATCTCTCTGACAATACTGATTTCCACAAACTATCATTCATGTGCTGATATTATAAGTAATAGACGATTTGTATCGATTTATTTAATTACTAGTTGTTAATTATCGATAGGAAATTTTCAACACTGGCGTGAAATGTAATATGCCGGTTATAAAGGATTTGATTGTGTATAATTTAATATCTAAGAATTTACTTACATCTTTGACTAATCTTTTTCTTCATTTATTTACTTTACATTCAAAACCAATAACGATCAAAGGAGAATTTTTTTAATCCGAAATTCTACCTGAAGTCATAATGAAACAGAATTATAATTTTTTATTTAGACATTAGTGGCTTGTAAAAAGAAATGTCTTGGAATTAAAATGATTATTACTTTTTTGATTATAAGGAATTAAAATACTCTTCTTTTCTAATACTCTTTGCTAATTCCTTTCAGACATTCGTGTGGACATGAAAATGAGAAAAACGAGCCGAGACATCATTTATCATTGTACGCTGTACACGATTAATGACTTTAGAAAGTGAGTGGGTTGGACTGATGCAATCCTAATTAGCTGAAATGTACAAGGCGAAAAATACAGAATTTATGATTAAAGTCTTTAGGGAGATTTTTTTAACAGTGTTTGTCCGCTTTGATTTTTAATTCCATTCTTTAGGAAAGAATTCTTTTTAAATATGTTTTATATCTAATTGTTGTAATTTCTCTATTTTTTGTATTTGTTTTCGTTTTATATTTCGATTGTCCATATTCAGTGGATTGATGCGCCAAAATGTTTATGAAGGAATGTATTTTTTCGCTGTTTGAATACGAAATAATGAATAATCTATGAATTATAAATAAAGAATTTATATATATATATATAAAGAAGAGAGAACAATCAAAAAATAAGTAAGTAGAACGATAGCGTAAAGGATGCGTTTTCAACAGTGAAATCCCTTACGAATCCTCATTTTTTGAATTAGGTTTTATTCGGATCTACTATTAATTTTTTCGTCCTGGTTCATTTTATGAATCTTTGGTCTTTACGTCTTTACAATCGTTTATTTTTTCTTTCTGTTTTCTTTCTGTTTTGTATGTTGTTGAATTGGATCTTTATGATCGCATTTGATTGTTTTCTATTTATATATATATATATTAGTATAAATCGTAAAATGAAAGAGTATAAAACGTGAAATGATATATAATATATATTCCATCTGTTATTCGCATTTTTATCTTTACTCGGATATACTTTCAATTCGTTTCTTCATATCCTTTCGAATTTGATATGAATGTTTGTTATTTTGTTTTATTTTATTGTTTTTCTATTATGTTTTGTTTTAGGGTAAGTTAGGGGCTGTTTCATTTTAGGGTAAATTACCCTGTCTGTTTTTTCAACAACAATAGTAACAGGGATGGTTTGTACAAGAAAATTAATTTAACCTGGCTAAGCTTGTCCACAGCCAAGCTGCTATTTTAATTGTTGAAAACTCCTTTTACTTGGATTGCCTATTTCATTATTTTTAATAACAACAGTGTTCTTTCACTTGTAGACATATACTGTTTAAACTTGATTTTTGTTTATGGTATCATTAGTAATTTCAATTTATTAGATTTTATTTAAAAGTGATGTATCGTTCAAATAATGAATATTTGATATAGGATTTAATTCTTGTTTATTTATGTATGTTTGCATACTGGTTTTATTTGGATTAGATTACATATATATATCAAAGTAATGAAAATCAATCAATGTTACATTTAAATGTATAAACAAAGACTGTAGTTTATGGGTAAAATCGTATAGATGCTCATCAGGGGTAAATAAGTGAAATCTATACGAACCGCTAAAAAATTAGAGAAATCCTAATGCTTTCTGCGAAATATATATTGTTTTCATATGAACACAATTTTGTTACTAGTAATTTTTTAAAGAAGTTGTATTTTTGGAAATGATTTTATCGAGCTAAATGAAAGAAATAATAGATTCTGTATCTATTTTTACTAGATATTGCGACTGTGGGAAATTAACGCGTTTAAACAGTAAACAAATGTTTAACTGAAATTTTGTTAGAGAATGTTGAGTATCCTAGTTGATAGTTTTTGTTTTCAAACAAAAACTAATGAGGAATAAAATGTAGTTTACTGATGAACAAAATTGTGTTGTATTTCTAGAAATATTTGTGTAAGATCTTTCATATGATTTGACATATAACCTTTACAATAAGATTAAAATGTTACAAAATCTATTGAATTGAAAGGGATCATTTGTCGTTCAGATATTGCAAGAAAAAGAGCCTTCTATTATTTTTTCCCTTTCAATTAATTACGTTTTATTCGATTCATGACATTTAGAAAAGGGCTAAAAAATAGGTAGTTTCCCACTTCTGAAAAACTGACTTACCAATAAAAAATATTTATCGAATGATAAGACAGATAATTAAAATTCTGAGAAATAATTTCTTTAGGAAAATAATCTTGTTTGAGATTCTTCAAATGCCTTTTTTTAAAAAAATATAATCAAGTCTCCAGAAAAAGTCCTTCTTTTACAGGAAAGCATTTTAGTTGAAAGAAAAAGCCCCGAGATATGATCATTTCCTATTTTTTTATTGAATTCTTTCTTATTCAAAAAAATTTTAATTCGGAACTTATAAAAATCAGTTGTTTGCAGGATGTCATTGTTTAAAATATCATAAGTGCAATGAATCTGTAGCATTTATTGATTTTTACTCACTATAATTAATTTGCATTGAATCGATAAGCATTAATTAATGGTTAAAAGAATCTCTAAACTCTTTCATAATGAAGATGATAATCCATTTGAAGAGCAATTTAAAGATCTCTCGCATGATTAATTTCATGTTGGATATTTCAAACAGATTTTTTAGGATAATTTTTTCGTAATTTCAATATAATTTATCATTCCTTTATACGAGATAGATTTCCAAATCGATGAGTATACTGTTTCCATTTCTTTCCTTATTTGGTACAATTCCTTGGTAAAAACTTCAAATAATATTATTAATAAATATTTATCCAATGATATACGAGGGCTGTTTTTTTTTTTTTTTTCAAAAGCCGCTTAACAGACAGGCAAGTGGTAGGAGGTGAGGATGGGCGACTGCGCATGTCTCTAACCATAACCTCAGCTACTGCCGACGCCAGATAGCCAGTTTGAGCTAAGCTGTCGGCACGTGAACATGTCTGGTTGAATTGATACTGCTGCCAAGTGCGAGTTGCGTTGTCTTATTCGCTTTCTTTAAGCAGAAGGTTGATTTGTGGAAAACGATCAATGTCGCTATTTCTTATCGGACTTTACAACGTCTGTGAACTTCTGGAGTTGTCCTCATTCATGAGAAAGCCTGTTCTCACAATGCTGTTGTAACCCATCAGCTTCTGGAGCAATTTGAATGGGACATGTCTGATCACCCGGCGTATAGCCCCGACTTAGCGACGAGCGATTTTCATCTCTTCCCTGAATTGAACTGTCTGGGAGGCCAAGGCTTCCAGAAAAATGAGGAAATTCAAACCAACGTTAAGGCCCATCTCGCATCACTGACGGAAACGTTCTTCGAAGAGGGGATCGGAAACCTGGTCCACTGGTATGACATATGCCCAATTCTTCAAGGCGGTTATGTCGAAAAGTAACCATGTTTGAACATAACTTTTGGTAATAAATTCATTATGTTTTCTTCTCTTCTCTTTTCTTTATGGTTCATCGGAGATTGAAAAAAAAAATCGTATCCTCAAATAATCAAATATTAAGACCTATAAAATAGAAAATAGTTTTATAATCCCCGATTCATACCCTCAGTTTTTTTTAAAGTGCTTGCGACTGTAAAAGCGTCTGCGATGGCATGATAATGCCTCACCTTTGTAACCGTAGGGTTCCAGGCTAGAAATCCGGTTCACTGAAGATCCGCCGGGTAATTAGGGGCCTGGTACTCCTAAAATCTGACGTCGAAGGCGATACTTCTTCCCTCCTGACTTGAAGGTAAGGATGCCATCTTAGGTGTCCTTCTCGCCATCTCACCACGACATAGAAATTACGAGAACCGTCCCCAAATACTCCTCGTATTGCTTCAAAACGAGAAGTTAATGCAACTAAACTAAGATAAAATAATTGTAAAAGTTGAGTAGTTGCTGATTTATTTTGTATTAATTCCCTTTTAAGTAAAACGTATATCCATAGTGAGATCATTTTCGCTTAATTTACTTTTTGCGCATAATTTTGAATGGAAAAAGATATAATAATGATCCTAGAAGATTTCAAGATACCCTTTCCTTCTGAATTTGGTCGCAGAGGAAATTTCTTGGAAGAAAAGCTTTCATCTGGATGCTTAACAAATTAAGCTTGAAACAAACTATCTGGATTGAAGCCACTATGAAGAATGATAATCCTATGACTTCCTGCGAAAATCGATTTTCTGTTTACATAGTCTCACCATTAATTTATTTACGAGGATCGAAGCTAAGGCTCATTGAGTGCTCTACAGGTTTAAGCCAAGCTTTATATGGGTAGATGTAGTAATTTCGTGAAGGAAATTCCTCAAACCTATCAGGGCAGTATAATGGATAATAAAATGGAGATCTGCCAATATATATCAAAATTTATTGTTGGGTGTTCTGAACTCATAAACGACAAGCATCATGAATGATAAGAATACTGAGTAAGAAATGATGGCTGAACTTTCCTAGAAATTGTAGAAAAACAGAACAGTCATTGTTGATTGTAATTTTGCTGCTACATTTCATAAAAGTATTTGATTTGCTTTAAATCCAAATCTAAACATTGGTGTATTCATCCTTGTAATAATTTTTTTTTTCAGAATCATTGATACAGTCATTTTAAAGTCAAGAATTACATTGAATTGCCTTTAACCCTGTTCCCTGAATAACAAGATTTGATTTGGTTTATTGCGCAAGAGCCATTCTTGGACCATACGGCGCCTGAATAATTTAGTCTACATTTAGATAGTTGAATCTACTTATGACTAAATTAAAATAAATTTTAAAAAAATGTAAAAGTAGTGAAAAATTAAAAGGTTTAAGAATATAAAATAATAGCAGTTGAAGAACTATTTATTTTAAAATCATGACATAAGTGCAAATTTACATTTGAACCCAAGAATAAAATGTAATGGATTTTAAAAATGAAAACGATGAACGTGTGGTATATTATCTATCGGACAGAGAGTGCAATTGAAGTTGTTTGAAAATTGTTTTGGCTTTGAGAATTTTTAAAAACGAACATTCTTCCAGAATGTGGAATACGGATTTGTCTCATTGTGAGCACTTACGAATCTATTCTCCTAGTAAAAAATGCTGATACCTAAATCTCAAGTGTCCGGTGCGATAGCATGTTAAAACAGTGTTCGTTTTTCGATTTTTCAAGGAAGGACAAATTTTGTGTAACAGGTTTAATCGCGTGTAATTTATTTTGCATTTCTAGGTTTTATTGCGTTTACTATCTAGAATTTTTTAAAAATAAACCTTAATAGGTGCGTGTTTTATACATCGCATGCAAGAATGCACATATCAAATATCTGTTTTGTGGTCTCCCCGATTGGTGAATATTTTTTTAAAGACTCTTCATACATCAGAACAATGAATGAAGTCTGCACTCGTTGCATATTCTAAGAAACTAACTCGAAGTTGTGAAGTTTTTGTGTTAGTGAAAAAATGTAATGCAGCACGTGTAATTGTTGTCAGAATCTTTCATTATCGCGATTATTTTCTACAGATTCTGAAAATGTTTTCAGTGTCATTTTATCTATATAACTACTTTAGATTGCATTAAAACATTATAAAGCGGCTGCTGGATTTAGCCAACAATTGTTCTTAAATTTTGATAAAATATGAACATCAACTATAACAAAGGCACTTGACTACACATTCATTTCCCAACCAACTATTCATTTCATCCAACAATATTTTCACACCCAAATGGTCTCCTGCATTCCCCAGCGAATCCTTTTGAAAAGAGGAATGATTCCTGCTAAGTCCACTTTCTGCATTTCGGAAGGCAAAATTGCCGCAATTGTCTGCATCCTCAGCCTTCTTTAAACTAGTTCCTTTCCCGATCAATCACACGAGAAGACGCTTCCCGGCCGACGTTGGATGCTGAATGGATTGAGCCCGGGGTGTAATCTTCGAATCTGTCTTTATCACGGCCCGATTCATTTCCACGTCGGTCCTCGCGCCCGGATTTCCTTTCGCCGCTTTGTCTTCTGCCCTTTTTTTTAACTGGAGAATTCCGGAATCCCCTCTCTCGTAAACAGAAAACTTGTCTGAAAGACTTCGTTTCGATTCATTATTTTCGAGGAAGTTTATACAATAGTGTTTTAATTTTTTTTATCACAGTATTATTAGAGATGATGATGTTCTATTTAAAATACAAGTAATCATACAATGCATTTAATATTTATATCTATACAATGATGTTTGCTGCATAATACATCTTTCCAGTGATGTATATAATAAACGTAACCAATAATATTAGTCTGCCATCATTATTTACTACATTTTTGCTATTTTATTGTGAGTACTCGTTATATTCGCTGCAATTATTTTTGTTTGTTTTATGATTTCGTTGTACTGCACTGTGTTATTTTTTTGTCTCCCTTTTTTTATTCTATTCCTATTTCTCTTTCTATTTTTTGCTGTTTTTATAATTACTGAAGTAATTATATTTATGATAGTGGACATCAGTTGGAAACTTCAGTCATAATTCTTCTAATTCCTTAGTTAAAATGGCTTACTTTCGACAGATACTTTAACTTTCATTCCTTTAACAGAATTATTCAGAATCAGCATTTGGTAGATGGTCTGTCTTCGGTCGCCTACATGAATTTGTTTAGTGTTCATCTAAATTAGAGTTATACTTTATGTGCTCGTCTGTTGGTTCATTTTTTAAAATTGAAATGAATGGATAATTTCCGTATGTACCATTGTTCATTTATTATGAAATCAAAGACCCTTACTTTGCATGACCTGCTTTTTCCTTCTGCTGATTTTGGCTGTTAGACCCCAATAGGTACGGCGTTCATGAGATTAGGTCTGATTAATTCTTTGTATAGCGTCTCATTTGTTACTGTCAGTTTGTTAGCTACCAGAAAATCCACCGTGTTCGCGGGCCTGATACAAGCTAATATCGTCTTTTTCAGATGTCCCTCACGGTAGTGAAACGTGGATGTTTGGAGAGTAGGGTGCTGACTTATGTGTTGTTCTTATTGTTTAACCACTGTTCGTAATTGCCTCCTGCTGGTGTGATAGAGATGTTCGGAGAAGGGTGTTAGCTTAGCTACTGACCTTATTGTTCAGCCACGGTTCGTAATTGCCCCCGTTAGTGTGATGTGATTGTTTGGAGATTGGGGTTCTGACCTTTTTCATTGTTTAAGCACGGGTTGTAATTGCGAATTCCATCCCCTAATAGCTCTTTTGTAGCTTTGAAATGGATCGTTAATCTAACAGAACTAAACTAGTATATAACTGAATGCTAGAAGTTAGCTTACTTCTATACATGATAATGAAATTGCCAAAAGTACAAAAGAGAAAATTATTTGAAGCACAATATCACGTTACTTTAAAAATAATAAAATCAATCCCCACTAATTGAAGCCTTGTCACTTACAACTTCGTTTGCTGCATTCTAATTTCGGTGGTTTTATCCTGGGAACTTTATAATGAATATCCTCTTCTCCACTTCAGCTACTTTCTCGCATATCGTTATTTTTGATCCATCGCACCTGATGTCTTCTCAACCGAAAGCCGGAAACTACTTTCGATTCGACAGCGAGTTGAGATTTCCATCATTTCTGGCTGTTCGAGAATGACTAGTTGAATTCTACTTTCAATAACAAAGCTTGAAATTGGAGATACATGTACATATGTGTGTGGGTGTTTATTTTATCGAATATTTGCTGTGCCTAGTGCTCTGGTTGTTCGGATTTCTTCAGCTGATCTCAGAATTTTATATCGGTATGAGAATTCGATATAAATTTTCATAAAATACTTCGGATTAAATTCGAGAAATGTTTGTGTACATATATCTACAGATATAAAGTTTTCTTTTTTTCCCCATGTATGCGAATTTTTGGAAAAAAGTAAGAATGTATTTTTTGTTGTTGTATAAATTCTGTAAATAAAAGTTAGGGATATCGAATTTCGGTGAGTCGATTGAATTCCGTCTTCTTCATTTTATAAAAATGTTTAGTCGAAATTTGTGCTCGTTTATGATATTTTTTTCTTTTCATATTGCATATTTCTTTTCCTTTTATCTCGTTATTATACCGAATAAAACAAATGCCTCTTAGATTGTTCAATAAATTTCTTTTTATTAAGAAAGAAAACTGTAAATAAAAGAAACAGTATTAATGTTGTGATTTTTAAAAAAAAATATTTATTTATTTGTTTGGAAAAGAAGGAAGTCGATAAAATATTTTAGAGTTTTCTGGAACTCATTGGACACTGGCAACTCGGCTAGAACTCTCCAGACGAAGGCTCCCCGCCCTTTCAAGAATGTGCGGGTCCCACGAGAAATGACTAGTGGCCTACTCCCTCGGCAATCAGGGAATCCGATCATTATAATTAGTTAAGTGGACAGTGGTTAATGGGGGGATAGGAAGAACTAGTAATAAAAGAAAGTATTGACAGAAGGTTACGGGATGA
Source organism: Araneus ventricosus (assembly GCA_013235015.1). NCBI lineage: Eukaryota > Metazoa > Arthropoda > Arachnida > Araneae > Araneidae > Araneus > Araneus ventricosus. Next base: position 569,840 of record BGPR01000119.1, on the reverse strand, counting down.
TGGATGGGTAAAGAAGCAACCGCTGCTATGGCTGGACAGTTTGAATGCTTACTGTACTTCGAGCAAGTGACAATTAGGACATCGACGGATAAAGCGCAGTAATCTGAACTACTGGGAGAATGTATTATACATTATACGGACTTGAATAGCTAGAATACTTGCTGCATGTCAAAAGAGTCACAATTACCACCTCGACGGATGGAAGTGCACTAACCCCTTAACGGTCGCGTCCGTCATATTGACGTGCATCGAATTATCGCATTTTTAGGCTTATAAACTAAAATTTAATCATTAATTAGCTTTATAATTTGACACAAAAGTTACGTAGAATCCATAAGCATCTCAAGTATTCTATGCCTTCTTAGATGAATGAAAACGACAGCCCCTTTCCAAAACAGGAGGGGTCATTTTATTAGGTAGCAAAGAAAATTCGACTTTTAAGGGGTTAATCCGAACCTCTATGTGAATAAGGTGTACGTTCTGCAGACTGTTTATTTGACCACGGTTGAAAAGTATGTTGTCCTACCCAAAATTCCTCTAGTGGTACTTGAAAACCGGACGTTAATATAAATAGACAAAACTTATTCTCAGCTGAAGTGTGGGGTTTATTTTTTCCCTCCCTTCGCATTTTTTTTCTGTGAAAGTAAAAAGAAAGATAAATACTAAAATATATTTGCTTAAGTAATTCTACCAGCAGCCATAATAAATTTTATCGTTACAGTAGAACTTCGATTAACCGTCATCGTCGGGACCAGGGCTGTGACAGATAGACGAATACCAGAAATCCCTTAATACATATGAACAGTAACGTGATTTCACTGCTCTCTAGGGACGAAAATGGAAATAAAATCCCTTAAAAGTGAACAACACATACATGTTTTATTTAATTTTACAAAACGATTGATAAAAACTTCAATATAAGAGTAATAATGTACATTTGTCCCTATCTGATATCATCATCTGCTGGTAGTATTGTACAGAAATGTATTGTAAAACTATAAACCTAAGTTACTTTTTTGCTTCTTAGACAATGACTGATAACAGAAATCTCTTAATACATATGAACAGTAACGTGATTTCACTGCTGTCTAGGGACGAATATGGAAATAAAATCCCTTAAAAGTGAACAATGTTGTTGCATGTTGTATTTAATTTTACAAAACGATTAATAAGAATTTCAATACAAGAGTAGTAATGTACATTTGTCCCTATATGATATCATCATCTGCTGGTAGTATTGTACAGAAATGTGTAGGAAAACTATAAACCTAAGTTACTTTTTTGCTTTTTAGACGATGACGGATAACAGAAACTGACGGTTAAACGAGTGACTGAATCGAAATTTCACTGTACTTTAGTTCTCTTCTTATCCGTTCGTGTTCATTTTGATTCGTTTCTTTTCTCATATTTTAAGTCGTTTTTCTGTTTCTTATTACACCCTGTTTCTTTAAAAGATTTTATGACTAACGCTACATTGTTCCTAAAAATTTAATAATGCCAATAAAAGAAATGAACAAGTATAATTCTAATTTAAACTTTTATGTTTATTGAATTTGGAATTGCCACTTTCTCCGAGAGCCTCGCTTTGATTTTGAAGCTGACAGTGCGATGCACATTTTCTAATTGGATTTACTGTTTTCTAAATTGTTTTATTTTAACCTATATTCTTGCATTTCAGATCTTTTTATATCTTTCATTGCTTGTTCTTTAAAAGAATTTTGACAAACCCATTATTAAAATAAACTGTTTAAGTACCATGAAAGTTGAACTGAAATTTATGATATTACTGATAATACAGTCCTCACAACATACCGCCTACAGTTAATTTATATACATGCCGAAACGTCAAGGTAATAGATGTGCATTATAAATACTTAAGATGCCGCTAATAAGATGAACATCTTCCGACTTTGTTAATCATTCCTTTTAATAGCTAGAGAGAGTAAACTCTCGTTTAAAATTCATTTTGACAGTCTTAAATAAAATCTAATATATTTAGCATTGCCTTTTGTTCGGGATGTTAGATCATGTAAAGCTATTATTTGAAACAATTTAAATCTCCTTGCGTTCTACTTCATTATTCATTAAGGATACGAAATGAGAGTGGTTGATGCATCTGTTGGAGAAAATGTATTACTCTTATTTATTTATTATTTTCCTAGGTGGCAGTAAGACGGCTAGAAATTTAAGAAATGGAATTTAATTAAGAATATCTTTAAGAGAAGCGTGTTACACGACCTCATCAGGGAAAGCGCCTTTGCGTAAATTATACTTTTATTATCCATTCATTTCTTTTTATAGCTTTATTTTTATTTGGTTTATTGATGTAGCCGCTGGCTGTGACGCTGAATCTAAAGTTATTAGTTTTCCAAACATATTTTTAATTAATATTGTTGCGTGAAGTATTAAATGTATACATATTTTCGAAAATTGCGAGCAAAGCCCGCTTTTTAATTAAGCATAAAGTATTGAGAAAGTGGGAATAACATGGCTGTTGGATCTGTTTAATGTCGGTTGTTATTGCGAAGTCTCTAGAACTGGATATTTCGATTTATTGTCGAATAATGATCTTTTTGAATGAAATTTTATTTGTTTCGGTACTATTGAAAGATATTAAGCTTGAAAAAGTAATTATTTAAATGTTTAAAAAGTTGAAATCTAATAGAAAAAAGTCCGTAGTCTTTTTCTTGCATCACTATTTGTCCTCTTTGCGTGGCCTTTTGTGGAAAATTTTTGTGTTTTTAGATTCATTAGACCCTCACCACCACCTTAAAGTAACATCTAAAAAAATTGCGTTTGATACATTGAGTGATCTTTCAGGGCCAGACCAAAAGTTTCTATGTTAAATCTACTGGCGGAAATTTCGTCTTTATTAATGTCGCGTAGAAATTTCCGTTGCTAACTGATATTTCATATCAAGCTAACAACTTAGCCAAGTAAAGTCGAGCGTTTCTAATCTACTTTAATATCAAGTTAATATTTAAATAGAAATATTAATTTAAATTCCTACCAGTGTGGCTATTGTTATGTTTTATCAGGTCTGTGGTCTATGGACAACATTTGCCAGAATTGTAAGCTTACCAATTACAATAGTTAGTTATTAAAATAACTGCAATCATTTTTTCAAACATTTTGTGTTCTCGTAGTCAATATAGTAATTAAAAAAGTTTGTACAGGGGGTAATCTGTTAACAAACAGTTTAGACTAGAAACAAATCGAATAACGGACAATTTTCCGATAGATTTTTATATTGAGATAACGAACACAATCCAGAGCTCACTAGTGGATGAAGAATTCGGAGCCCTTGCCTGTCAGCCAGAATTATTCAAAAATTAGTTAACCGATGTTTGCTTTTGCAACAAAATCCCCTCTTATCTCGGGCTGGTTGCTGGAAGTTTTACTGGTTTTCCTCCAAGCGAAGGAAAAATATTTGCCCCTTTTCCCCCGAAAGTCTACCTGGAAGGTAATCTACCCCATGTATTGATTGGACATACATCTACCTGAAGTGCTACCTAGGTGTTCCAGGATTGGTCCCAGCATAAGGTACCGCACCTCCCCTTTATCATGAGTCTTTGACTCATGGGGCTGGCCAGTTACGATGGACCAAGTGGGATTAGAACCAACACTGCCAGAGTTTTCAGAAAAAAATTCAAGAAGCGATGCTGTGTAAGCAGTGGCGGCTCGTCCATAAGAGCTGCAATCCCCCCTGAAATTATTTTAAAAGATTTTATTTTCGTTTTTTTTTTTTTTTTTCTAGTTAGCTTACATTTCCACTTTGAGAATTCAGTGTTCAACGAAAATGGCGAAAAAGTAATAAAAAATGTAAATGGAAGACGGAAAATCAATCAAGAATTAAGAGAGAGACAGACCAGAGCTGCAAAGAGTTTTGCCCTTCCTACGGATCGGAAATTAACGCGAAGCAGGAGAAAAGCAACCCTTTCTCCGCTTGAAATTTCATTTGTTTGGGCTGCATTTTCCCCAGCTCTCGTTTGGCGCGACTTCCTCATTTGGCTTCCTTTTTTGCTTTTTCTCAGTAGTTTAGTCGTTAAGAAGTTTTTTTTAAATCTAATTCTGGAAAAGTTGTAATATTTTGCTTCTTTGTTTTTCCGGGTGCTGATTAAGAATCTGAGGTTTGCCACCAATAATTTTTGTTGGAATCTTAGTTATAGCAAAAAAATCCCCAGTTTTTTGCGTATAACTCAAAAACTATCAATTTTTGTTATATCATTATTATATACCAAAATAATCAGCGCAAAATTAACTACAACTTAGGTCTATACAACTTTTGCTGTACCTCTTGTTTCTGAGCTGACGAGACGCCACTGTGTGTAAGATTTATATAACGTCTTATTGCTGTTCGTCGTGTTGGCGCCGCCGGAAAACAAATGGACAGACGAATGTGGGATACAAAATGTTTGCTAGGAGCATCAATGAACTCGCAGGAGGAGCATGAATTCTGAAAATTGCTTACATAACTTATTTTTGTGCTTCAAGTTAATTTCTGTTATCTGGATTTTATTTTAACCGTAGATGTCATGAAAGAGAGATTATTCTATTATTGTGGTCCGATACAAATAAGTGCAGTAAGAAATTGTATAATTTTAAATTCTTTTTTGCTTTTAAAGGAAGGATTAATCAAATTCCCATAAAAATGGGTTGTAAATATGTGATAATGAATAATACGAGTTACGAACATGGCTTTTGAATGTTTTATGTTCTTTAACCAATCATCCATTACTATACTTTTAGATATGTTCTTATGTTTAAACTGCATATTCATTACTTTAACTGGGTTCACTCTCTCCTTTTTTCGGCGGATAGGGGATTCTTTCATGTTTTAAAATTTTTCTTCCATTTATACGATTTTCTTCTTTTCTGTTGATCGAAAAGAGTGGCTTCGCATTTAAATTGATCGCTGAATCATCGATCAAAAATTCTCATTTATCATTCTCCTTATATTTTAACTTGAATGCGAATCACTTGAAAATTCAAGGTGCATGAAAATTACTCTCCCAACTTTGGTGCCTTTTGAAATCTGAAGAAAATTAAATAAAACATTTTTGCTATTTACACATGCGGAAACAAATCGTATAATTTTATTTTCTCGCAAAATACTAATTTTCTTTTTCGGACAATTATTTAAAAATGTAGTGTAGCAAGCAACCACTGAAGTGGAATTGATTACAATTTTATTGATTTATTTATTTTAGGATTCTCTAGAAAATGATTTGAAACTCTGAATACTGGTACTCATTTCACTCTCATACTGCCTTGCATATAATCATGATTTTAACCATCAATTTATTATCTTTTTAAATACGGTAAAACCCCACCACCGTCCGGATTCGTGCTGTGACAAATAATCGAATAGATGGTAATAAATATCTGAATGCATATGTGTAGTGACGTCATTTCACTACTGCCTCGGGACGAAAATGAAAGTTAAATCCTTTAATACATGCATGTTGTATTTAATTTTACAAAACGATCAATATAAACTTCAGTACAAGAGTAGCAATGTACAGAAACGTATCATAATATTATAAATCTTCATTACTTTAAAATAATGAGTCATCTGTTACGATGACGGATAAGAGAATTTGGCGGTTAAGCGAAGTTTTATTGTACATGTTTTCAGTTTCATAAGGGATTTGTTTATCCAAGTGTTTGATGCAGGTAACAAAATAGTAATCGTAGGGAATGAGTTTTTAGGATAGGTGTAGTGATGATACGGGAAATGCGTCGCCCTCGATTGAATGCGACTGAGTTTGTTTCTGTTGTTATAAATCTTCTAACACAAGATGGATCCTTTCCAGCATTAAATAAAACGAATCTCAGTTATTTGTAAATCTTTAACTTTGAAAAGTTTTCTATAATTTTGAGTCAATTTCCTTTTCTAGCTTATCAGGCTGAGTAATCTGTAATTGTAAACAGGTGTATATCCCTATGTCTGGGGAACAGTAGCGACAGGGAATTTTATGTCTTTCTATGTTCATTTCTGGGTGAACTGTGCTAAATATATCCAATTAAGTTAGAGAAAGAATTATAACAGATATTTCCATAAAAATTATTCGATTGCACTCAAGCAACGTAAACTTTTGCTTTTTTCGGGCAGGTAGTTCAAATTATGTCCAACCAAATTATGCGAGTGAATAAATCAATGAAATTAATTATAATCACAAAGGGGCTACCCCTGTCCTGCTTAGGCATCCGGTGTCGTTGAATAACCGGCATCACGACTGCAATCGGAACTAAATTCGGAGTCCTAATAGCCCTCACCGGCCACGTCCCAACCCTCCCGAAGGAGGTACGTTCCGTCATCGGATTGGAGGTAACTCGACCCCACACCATTGCTATACCCACTAGGGAAGCGAAAACCCGCTTCCTTATCCGGCGGCTTCTGATCCGTGAATTCGCGGTGCCCTCTCTCCCCCCCCCTGGTGAAATTAATTATAATGAATAAAGAATGGGTTTGAATGGGTATAAGGCGAAACCAGGCATAAATCTGTTTTAAAATAAAAGAACAGTGACAAAAAAATGCAGCATACTTTTCATTAGATTTGTATAACATGAAGCTATGGGGTAATAGTTCATTCAGCTGGCACTTTCATCTGATGACTTTTACAAGTTTAAAAAGTTTTGGTCATTTATCTGGCTCAAATCTTCGCAATAAAAGCAGAAAAAGAAATGGAAACTGGAGGAAAAAGGGATACAGATCTTTTGAACAGACAGTTATATGGTGTGAGAAGTTATACCGGAAAATAAATACGCAGAAAAAGCCATCGAACCGGACCATTCATTCTTAACAATCCGCCGGCCAACCGCCCATAAAAGAAGAAATTAGATAGGAAAGGTAGGACGAAGAAAGTAAAAGCAAACAAATTTCTGTGCCGAGAGGCCGAAGATAAAGCGAGAAAGCCACGTGAAGGGAACAATGTGCTCCTGGAATTGAATCCGGCCACAAGAAGGCTGTTAGTTTCCTTTTATCGTCATGTCATAAACATGACTCAATTTCTGCCGCCATCATAAAACGGTGCGATTCTTTTTCGTCTTGACCAGACGAATCCCCGAGGATATCGTGCATTTCGTCTTGGACGAGGGGAGGTTTGTCTGTGTTTTGTCAGACAGACACGGATTGTGAATGAAAATTTCCGAGTGATAGTGCCGAGAAAAAAGCCCGTAGGCATTGGGAATATTGATACAGAAACTACCAAGGTTATGCTTGTAAATTAATGGCGATTAGATATCGACTGGCTTAATTCAAAGAAAAATAATTATATGTTTGTATGTTATATTTATGTTTGTTGGACATCTCCTTCTATATCACATGATCGATTTCAACCGAATTTGGTATAAATTATTGCTTACTAGCGGAGCAAAACTATTGTGGGAGAGATGATCACCTTAAGTCGTTATAATAAAAAGGTTAACAGTTTGGAATATTTGGAAATATTCTAGAATATTGTCGAACACTAATGCATTTTACAAATTTGTTGAGTTTTCTAAAACTTTCTAGAACATTTTGGAGTATTCTAGATTATCTTTTAAACATTTTGGAACAAACTTTAACATTATGCAACATTATATAAATTTTTTAAAATAATAAATCATTCTATGTATTTCAGAACGATCTCTACCATTCTTTGATATTCTAGAATCGTGCTGTTTCTAAGATATTAATTATACTAAATTTGAAAGGTTAAATTCAACAAGAAGGAATGCAGAGATTTCTGTTTGTTGTTAAAGTTAGTGACAGTTTGTGTACAAAAGAAATGGAAACCTCGAAAGCAATTAATATATAAAAGTGCCGTGCTTCGATATAACAGGGGAAAAAATGTTAGATAATTATTATCAATTTTTTATTTTGATCCCTGAAGACCCTTCTGACGCATATACTGTCATTAACTGAATGGTGAATGAAATTCTTTGAAACATCTGCGCAGCAAGTAATGCGAAGTACTGATTAAATTTTTAAATTTTTTTTAGAAAAATTCAAATTAATATTTGAAAACTTCTGTTTTCAATCTCTAAGGTGGACCAGCTGCTGTTATTTTAAAAGTATTTGTAACAGAAGAGTTTTTAAATTAAATTTCTGGTCATTTGCTATTTAATTCCAAATATTCTTTTCAGGCAAACAGTTCGCTTAGTGAAAATTAAGTGCATATTATCATTCTATATGTGAGTGTTCCGAGTTGAATAGCTGATGTTTTTTATAGAACCGTTAGAAGAGTTATGTTCGTTTGATACTGTTTTCTCGGGTCGGTTTTTTGTGTTTCGATAATTTCCTTTGGCGACATTCAGAAAATAATTTAGTATTCAAATACTATGTCTTGTATTTGATTTTTGATCGATACAAACGTTATATAAGAAAGAAAGCGCAGTAATTTTATTATTTTCTAACATATTTTTGGCATCAATCTAATTATTTTGTGAGAAATATACATTGTGTCCCAAAAAGATCCGTACAACTTCAAACTTTTATTTTTGAAAAAAAGAATAGGTCTACAAAATAAATTTCCAGCTATGGACAGAACAACTGATTTTTTTTTTTTTACCGTCTGTGTTTGGTCATAGATGGCGTTGCACGTCATATAAAGATTGATTTATTGAAAATGGCGTCTCCCGAAAAGAAAGCGCAATGTGTTTTGGGTTATGTGATTTTCTTTTGGGGTTATCTGAAAGATGTTGTGTTCCGAACAAAAGTTCCATCATGTTGTGGAATTGAAGCAAAGTATCCAAGCGGCTATAGAAACTATTGATTAAGTCATGCTGCAACGTTCCTAGGTGGAATTAGATTACCGTCTTGCCATTATTCGTACTACGAAGGTATCTCATGTGGAACTTTACTAAGACGGTAAAGAAAAATGTTTTGAGTTGTTCTGTCCATAGCTTCAATTTTTTTTTGTGGACCTATTCTTTTTTTTAAGTAAAAGTTTGAAGTTGTACCGATCTCTTTGGGACACCCTGCATAAATCAGTCCATATGTCCTGATTTTGATGGCAATTAAGCTGAAAAATTAAAACATATCAGAAGTTCAAAAATATTAAGTCTAACATAAAGAAACAAAATGAAGTACAACTCCTTTAAAATTACAGTTTCTTGAATGCTTCGAAACGTTTCTGTGAAGTGAGGAATCTTTCTTATATGTGGTTTTTGTATATAAGTTTTTTTTTTATCCTCATAAATTATTCGTTCATTAATGAAGAAATCGAGCCATTGTACTGATTCGTTACCTAGAGCAGTAGCCCCTTTTCGTAGATTTAATTAACTGTGTCATTCTTTACGCCCTAACTTGTTTTGGGTCCTGTGGCACTCAGATTATTCATTTTGTCTAGTTAGACATTGTACTTCCTTCCGACTAGTTAAATATGCACTCACATTTTAAAGCAATGATTTGGATACATTTGTCTAAGAGTTTAAAGGATTATTTGAAATAACTGAATTTCTCATGCATATTTAAATCGAACTAATCTTAGATGAATAGTTTCTACCTAATTTCCCTTCAAATTTGAACTCTTTTATTGTATTAAATGATGGATAAACTGATTTTAGTGGAAGGATTTCCTCAGGCAATATAGAAATTTTAGTTGTTGAACTTCAATCACTCTACTTCATTTTAATGATGAATTTACTAAACTCTACTCGGATTTAGCCATCCGCAAAAGAAGCAATCTATATAATGCTTTAGAGTTTTAATTGAATGGATAGGCAGTAACACTATTCTGAATAATTTATTGATTCTCCGGTTTAAATGTCTGAAGTTTTAATTTTTGTTCATTTTATACGTTTTTAGCTGTCTTTATATCTTAAGTCTATATGGTTTGTCTAATTTTTAATTGCTTTTACGATAGCGACGCAATTTTATTTATGCATTCTTGTAGTTCGAAAGGGCAGAAGTAATTTCGTTCAGTCTTGTTCAAATATTGATAATTCAAGTCAGTTTAATGAGATCATTAAAAATATTGGAAAATGTCTTCTATCTTTTGTCAATGCAAATATTAATGCTCTGTTTTGAAAAACATTTGCCTCAGGATATGAAAGTTCCAATGTGATGAGAATTTTGTTCGGTGTTTATACTAGGCTTGCTCAAACATACCGTTTTTTAAGGGGATTCATTGAAAACTCCTTTTTCTGTTTTTAGAAGAGCATATTTTAGCAGATAATAGATGATAGTTTTTCTGCCCTCTTTTGTATTGTATGGACAATCATGTAGAATGTCTGTGAGACAATTAATTTTGTTATCGATACTATTACAGAAATTTCAGTCTTTTCATTGAAATGCATGTTTATAAAAGAAATTAGTTAGCACTTTAAAGTATAATGCTTTACAATTTTGCCCAAAATTTTATTTCCTGAGCAAGTTTTCTCATTCTCTTAATAAAACACAGGCAGGTCTTTTTGTTTTTCAGTTAATGCAGGTTTATGTACGGATTATTTAGAATCAGTGAAGCACATTTTCTGCTGTTTTTCGTGCTTCTTATTGAGGTGTATGCAAATTTTCGGAATTTTCTAAAGACTGCATTTTCTGCACCATCTGATGGTAAAATAATACGGCAAAAACACTATTGAGTTTAAATGTTATTATTTCATCAGTTTCTAAGTCATTAAAACTGCTATAAAATGTTACAAGCAAAGTATAAAACAGCATATTTCCAAAGGGGTTCAACTGATTGACATAGATCTCGTCCTCTATAACAATAATTACATATTTTATTGATTTTCAATACTGTTACTGTTTTTTGGAAATTGCTTTTATTAGTCTTACGTCAAACTGGTTTAATAGACTACATGTCAACTTACGATAATTAAGGACAACAATTCTATTAGATTAACATCGTCTATTCAGTTTTCCGGGCTCAATGATTCAAAGGTAAAGAAGAGTTTTACTTTATTCAATTTCTTTCTGAAAATCAACTGGTATTGCTCAACTGAGTGTGACATGGTTTAAATAAGACCAACTCCTGTTCCAAATTTCACCAGTTTATTCCTGGCAGAAATGTGTTACCATAATGAGAGTGTAATTGCTTTCTTTAACAGGTTTATTCCTTTCATTTTTGCGCCTTGTTTTAACATCTTAACCTATGTATCGAGCATATTTATGCTAGAAATTACAAACGGTTGAGCTGTAGGGCTGTCTGTTGTCATGTTTATTTGTTAGTTTTAGTAATTTTCTCAAATCATGCCTTGACACATGAATTAATATTTTTATATTTTAATTGTTCCATCTCATTTCTTAGAAAAGTAAATTGAACTATTGCAACCAACTGCTATTGGATATTTACGGCAGTCACGAGTTACAGTAGTGGTCAATGTAAATACACCTCTTAATTTTTTTTTATGAATATGACATTATAAATTTAAACTTGGCAAATTAATCTGATAAAAAAAAGTAAATTTGATCGGTTTCCAATAAGAACGCATGATTGCATAATCCGTTTTTGCTATTGCGTCAGCCTCGTGTATAAAATATGGCAAAATCTAAGGATGTCTATTATTTCGATTTGTTTTATTACATTTCTTAGAAAATAATTTGAATTGTTACAGCCTATTTCTATTAGATTATTTCTTACTGGCTTACATTTTGGAAAGAATTTTCGTAAACTGAATAGGACTTTCATATACTTATTTTATAGTGTCGTACAATGAATACTGATACAATAAATAAACTTAACAACGAAAATATAGTTGTTATTGCGAATGTTGATTTCATTAATGATATGCATTCAAAATGTTCGTACTTCTAAAAAGGTTGCCAAATTCATCTTCAAAAAACCTTGTTATTAAATTAATTATTTTATTAGTACTGCATGTCATTATGCATATATCATGCAAATTAAGCAGCTCATTTGCATTGAACATATCGACAACTGGAAATTTTAAGCTGTAAAATGGTATAAAATTTATTTTATCCGAAGGCCAAAGACAATATTTTATGCAAAGCTGTTTGCGAAATATGACAAACGGGGAAGAAGGAGAATAATTTTATCTTTAAAGGCTGTATAAGGAGAGACTTTTATCTTTTTTCCCGCAAATATATTTTCCTCTGCGCGAACAAACTCTTACGAATAAATGTTTTTTAATAATGTTTTATATGTTTATTAATGCGTTGTGAAGTGCATAAAACAGATAACTTCCGTTAAACAGGAAAAATGGAATTTTTGGATTGAGACTCCCATTAAGTTGTGTTTTGTCTGTGTGAATTATTTTGTTACTTCTTCACGTATAATGAAAAATATTTAAGATATAGTTTGAAAGAAGTAGGGGAATATTTAAATGGAAACAGATTGTTAGGGAAAAAGTTATCTTTTTTTTAGTCTGTAAAAAAGCAGAGAGTTCGATTCAAAGTTTGTTTTTTTCTAAAACTCCTGGTATTCATGTTCTTGTTATACACTTTTGCTTATTCTGATTTAGTTGCAACATTATTATCATACTAGAAAATCACCCGTCATGTTATGACGGGTGCAAATTACCTCTTCATTTGAGAGATTTCTCGTCAAATTTGTCGTGTTTAAATAGATATATATGCAAGAAAAATGTTTAATATGGATTGAAAATAAATAAAATAAACATGTTTTATGACAGGAAATATTTTTTTATTTACATATTATATACATATTTCTTTATTCAAGAAACCTCTTGGTAAACAACATTCCGTATGAAATATTTTTCGTTGTTTAACAATTTTCCTAGTACTTCAGATGTCTTTGTGTAAATTTTAACGTTGCCAAAAAATATTGTTAAATTATATCATCATGATTGCAATAAATAATCAGATGCATCGTGGCGTCCAAACTATACACTGTAAAAAAAATCCCGTAAAATTTACGGTTTTAACTGGCAGCTGGGTTGGTTGTGCAAAACCGTAAAAGTTACGAAGTAAATCCGTAGGCACAACGGTTTTTTACCATACAAGTTTTTCCCGTAAAAGTTACGAAGTAAATCCGTAGTCACAACGGTTTTCTACCGTATGAAATCAAGTTTTCTCCGTAAAAATTAAGTCATCGAAGTAAGTGACGTCATCGACTGAGTTGAGTTGTTTTTCTCCTTCTGTTCGAGTTGAGTTGAAATGTGCTGATGTATATTATCAATTAGGAATATTTTTTAATCAAGGCTTAATTATTACTTTCAATTAGTTTAATTAATATAATTTTTAATTCAACTTACTTGGACGATTTCGATGCAAGATGGTGACAAAACTTCTAGCACCTCCGAGCCGGGGATCGAAACCGCGTTCATAGAAATAAAATGCAGTCGCTCTAACCACTAGACCACCGGAGACTTCATAAAATGAAGTAAAAATAATCTATTTGAGTTTTAAAGTCACCATAAATCTAGTGGAGCCACTTAGTGGTGTAAATATCAACTATTGCCAGAACACGTGTTTTAAGGTTAGCTTTCATGAGTGACAACAGGTTACTGCAATATGTGTAAACAATAGCGGGGATGGAACCCTATTAAAAACATGAAATGAATGCAATGAAATTACATTTAAGAAAAGGGAAAGTTATCGTACGGAAAACAATACCGTACGACGAAAAATAGAATTTGAACTGACGGTTTTAAACCGTTTATGGCTGGAGCGGAAAACGGTGAAAAACCGTTTTGTCAACAAAACAGCTTTAAACCGTCAAATATACGGAAAAAGTCCGGGAAAAAAACGGATATTTTTTACAGTGTATCACGCGCATGATATACTACTGACGTGATTTACTACTTTCTATTAAAAAACGGAAATTAATTTGAAATATATGATTAATATAATTTAAAATTTCTCGGGAACTATTGATCATAGCGAGATAAATTTTATATCAATCGATAGCAAATTTTATTTCACTATTTTAGAGCTATTAAATTTGAAATTAGAATGACAATTTCTTTTTCAAATTACTGAAATTTAGGTGCTCTAACAATGAAATAAATCTGTTTAACGTCTCGCAGTGCTATGGCGCGAGTTTTATTGTTGGTGACCGGATCAGTGAGAGACAGATCTGGGCTGTATTATATTAGTATTTTCTGCGTAATTATCTTGTCCCTTTACACAGTGCTTCCTTCCGTGCTGATTAAAGGGATACTTTTATTGTCTTTGTATATATTATTTATATTTTTGGGGCAGATGTGAAGAATTTTAAATCTAAGAGAACAATCTAGATTCATAATACGCGTAGTTAAAATTAGTGCCGAACAAGATTTATGCATTACTTAGATATGAATATTTTAAATAATTGTGAAAGGAGTACATTTTTCATAAACTAATGGCTGCACAAAAAAGTACCTCTGTGTAAAATTGAAGTACTCTTTAAATACTTCCCTGCAATCGATGACACTTATCCTTTCTGTAGCGATATTTCTGAAACCTTGAGCAATATAAATACCGAGTTAGGCACTTCGACTTGTAAAAAGATACTTTTTTAATACTTAAAAATGCCAATAAGACATTTTAGCAACCGTTTCTAGCGACTGAGTTTCAGTCTCATTTAATCGGTTATAATTATGTCTGTTAAATACTTCGTGCAATGCTGAAAATTGAAGCTCGTAAACCCCACTAGTTACAAAATTCAACAAAAATAATATTTTTATTTTATATTCCTTTGTATTCCCTTTTTTTAAAAATCCCTTTAGTGATTCATCAGCTTTTCGCTAGTAGCCGGATATCTTAGATATAATTAGCAAACTGAAGTGCATTTTTAATTTATTGAATTTCAGTATTGATTTTCGCTTTCGAGTTAATAATAGGAAGGGAAGAAGAAAAACCCCTGTGCTTTTAAAATAATTTTTTATGCATTCCATGTATCAGAAATATAACTTAATTATATTTCATTTCTAACCCAGAATGCAAGTTGCGAAAATAATTTTCATGCATTATGATGTATCATATCGACTTCCATATTAGGGTGATCATCACAGCTTTGTAATTGCTTGCAAACAGTGATTTACCAACATATAAAACTGATACATAAACTCTGCAACTCCAGATCCAAATCCACCGAGAACAATTTGACTGTGAAATTACAATACATACATTACATTCAAATCTAAAGCGATTCGAATGCATAATCCTGTTTATTCAGTCTGTTAACTCTCACACCCGACTTGTGCGGTGCCTCCTGATTTCCAACCAGAATTACAGTCTCCTGCCATGCATTGCCGTAATCATCCGACTCAAGGTTTCATCCGAAAGCAGCATATGAGATATTACGCCGACTGCCGATTTAATGCAATTAATATATCCATTCACTCTTCGCATTTATTAAACCAGTCAGCCGTGGCTTACTATCAAAAGGTCACATAATCGGGGCTTTAGGGCACCTGCTGCCGAAATAATGAGTGTCCGCCTTAGTGAAGGAGGAGCACCCAACCATCCTCTGGACTGTAATCCCTTTCAGACGAACAGATCTGTGCTCGACCTGGTAAGTACCAAATGGGGCTGCCGAGATTTTCAACGGATGTGCTTTGATGCCATCTGAAGTGTTCTCGGCCTTTGAGCCAGAAATGGAAATGGTCCATCTTCTTTTGCTTTCGCCCCATCTGAGGCAGAGGTTATGGATTTGTCGATAGCAACGCTGTTACCATTGATGTGTTCATTTGGGGAAATGGGGTGCCGCCCGGCTGTATTCATTTTGCGGGGAGTTAGGTTGTGGAATCGTTGTTTGATAGCGGGAGAAGCTTTTCGACTGGTCGACTTTTTAGCATTTCTTTTGTATTCGCTATTTCATGCTGTATGCGCTTTAGACATCAGAGTTGGTTGCTGCATTATCGTTGAAACGTTTAAGCGAAGTAAAACTAGTGTATTTTGCCTAGACTGCTACATTCTTAAAGATAATTACACAGTTGCTGTTAGTTTAATGCATTCTAAAGTTTTTGTATGCGTTTATTTAATTTGACTTGTTTCGTGTTTGCAAAGATGAAATTTCATAATCGATTTTTCACTCGGTTCCTGATGAACTAGAGTTCTGAAGGTGACAAGTTGACGTGATGTTTTGCAGGTTTCAAGTTTTGAAGATATTAAAATATTGCAATTATCTGCCGATTGATTAATTTTAATTAAATTTTTATTTCATATGAGAAGCGCCATCTGGTTGTAAATTTGAGAAAAATTTATTTCAATATTCCGTAATATTTATAATAATAAATTATGACATACATATGTTGATATATGTTAGAAACTGGAAGTTGGAAAATAACGAAAATAAAGACAGGTATTTTTAAAACACGCTTTTATTAGTCTAGATTAGTAGAGAATGAATGAATAGTCTGAAAAATAGAATCGAAAATATGAGATTGAAACACAATCGTAAAACGTGTGAGCTACTTAAAGCAGTATGGTCAAGAAATTCGAACATATAAAAAGAAATTATATAGTTAAGAAGAAAAAAATGTTTCTTCCACCGTATCGCTAGTAAAGAAAAACGAATATTTCTACAACCGGGTTTTTCTTTTACAATTTTGTTCAAAACTCCAAATTTTTTATTAAAAAAATTATTTTCTTCTTTTTATTTGACTGATAAAAGAGTTTTTTTAAAAAAAATATTTGCATTTTTATTTAATATTTTCAGAGTTGATTTTGTAAATATTTCTGTTCTCGATCCTTTCTTTTATGCATGGTTTTCCTTTACTTTCAAATTAGTCGATGTTGTTGTTGAACGTCTTATGGAAATTTTAATTTACGCAAGTTATTTCATAAATAATCTTATATTTTTGCAATTTATAAGAGAAAAAATTGACCATATTTTTGCATCGATATTGCATATTTGTGAATTTGGGCGAAACTTTTCTTCTCTGTTTTCTCATTTTTTAAAAAAATAATATTGCAGTAACTGTTAAACTTGTAGTTGTTCATTGCAGGATGTTTAAGACTCAACGTACACACCTCTGTATTACACTTCTTTTATTCGCTTTTAATTTACGCTGGAGATGATTTCTGTAGTTATATCTTTTAAATTCAGACTATATCATTCATTTCAGACTAGCTATATCTTTTAAAATCAGACTTTATCATTCATTTCAGACTTTTGAATGCGTCTTATAATGTCGCTGTTTGAAAAATTCACCCAAATATTTTTTGGATGTAGACTTTTTCTTCTGCGCTTTATCTTCTATTTTAATTTATAAAATCGTTTTAAATTTACGTTAATATTTAAAATGTATTTTCAGTTTTTTTTTTATGTATCTTCTATTTTACGTAAATTGAAGTCTCACGGAATCAAATTTCATTTGAATATCTTTTTAACTCTTCCGAGTTTATTTGTAGTTGCTGCCGTTCAGTCAAATTATTTTCTATCGTATTGCTTTCCGACGAATCATTTTATCAGATAAAGGATTTCAAAATATATGATGGTATTCTAAAAGCTCTTTCGATATTTCTCTCTCGAATTCATTTTGCTTCGGTAGATGTATCAGACTTTTATGATTGTGAAACTTCCTGAACTGCATTTCATCTTTTCATTATACCATCGAACTTGGATTTATTGCTGTTTGAGTTGCAGCATCTTTAGGATCTGTTGATTTGTAGCATATGTTTATGTCAATGGTTTTGTTCTGCATTCGTTGTCCGTTGCAGTTAAATCTTCTTTTGTTCACAGGGGATTTGTTTGAAGGAACTTTTCTCTGCTTTTATCTGCAAAGCATCTCTATGCATCATTTGTAATGAACTCTGTGGAATGGAAAAGCTCTCCTCCGTTTGTTGTCAGCAATTGATTTAGGAATCGAGATATGGTTCTGAATCGAGAATAAATGATTTACCAATACGTTGAAAAGCTTCCTTTCTCGTTGGAACATATTCTAATACAATCATTCTTATTCTGTAGCTGCTTAGCGATGTTCTATAATGAATATTTTTTTCCAGATATCCTTTTAGAACAGAAATTGCCTGCATATTATGCATGTCACTATATTTAAAAAGTTATGGAGTATTCAACGCAGAATTTTATGAACTTATAAAGATCTTTAAACAGTTTTTTTTACTGAATAGCAAGGCTTTTAAATCAGTTTTTCTCGCTTTGATTTATTGCTGTTAATTGTATTGTATGGTTGTATTTATTACGATTAAGAAATTTGTTTTATTATCCTAGTTATAAGGATAGGCAATAAGGTAGGTAATAAGTTTTTCTAATTAAGTAATTAAGTAAAAAATGCAGAATGAGAAAATATGTGACAATGAAAAAATCTACTTAAGAAGTATTTTCTTTTGTTTCATCATTCATTATAAACAATAGCGGCTTATTAACTAAGAAATTAGCAGTGTTAAAAGGACCTTTTTTTCCAATACTTGCTTTTAATTTTTATTAAACCGAAATCTTTTATTCGATGCCAGATGTTATATTTTCTTCATTCTAGCAGTTTAAATGGACATCATTTCGTGTCTTTTTAATCTTTTCCTTTCTCATTTAACGCAAGAGAACTGGTATACTAACGCACTCCAAAATATTTGTATTTTCCTGTCTGACAAATAATTATATTCAAATGAATATTTAATTTGTAAAGGCAGAAATAAAGAAAATATTTAATAATGATATTAATAAGGAAGTGTTTTGTGAAGAAAAAGCTTAGGAAAGAGAGAAAAGGAAAAGAGCCTACTAAAGATATAATTAAGAATGGTTATTAGCTCCGCAAACCCAACAAGGACATAAAAACGCCGTTATTCCTTATTTATGTCATTTTGTCACGTGTAATGAACGATTTTCAACACTAATTTCAGCTATTCTGAGCTGCAGCGGAAAGAAACTCGAGATTTTCTTTCGACTTGAACTGAGATTTCATGGAATCGGAATAAATTTCCCCAGCCAAATTGTGGATTAATAGATAGTTTTTGTCATTAATTGTGTAAGCTTTGAACTCTCAGTAATAAAAAAAGTTGAGACAATAAAAAGTTGCAAAAAAAGTTAAGTAGTTAAGACAAAAAAATAATAATTTGTTGAAATAATTGTAAAGGTTGATACAATCTGTAGCCGCAATGTAACTCCCACCTCTGGTCATAGAAATTGTAAAGTTTTACGAAAACATTTGGTCAGGCGCCTGCTTGTTTTTAATTTTTTCGCGCGATCCATTTTATCTGACGCTTCTATTTTCTCCCCCCTCCCCTCCTCTTCAATCTTCACTTCTTTTTCTTTCCATGTCTAGATTCTGTCCAGAGCTCTCTGCCAAAGGATTATCCTATCTTAATGCTGTCCGCTTACAAAACAGGTTGGCGAGCTTTTTTCTGCTACTTTGCTTGTAAGCATGAACACTCACGTTTCTTATTTTCTTCGAGAATAAATCTTTTGCTTTTTCCACTCTTTTTTTTCAGTCATAGACAATGCATGAGCATAGTGAAAAAAACATGGGACTTAGCCTCAGTAATGGAAGCAACAACGTAATATACTAAAGAACGGTAAAGATTTTATTGTTCGCAGAAGAAAGGATTTACACGCCCAAAGAATCTGATTTTCGTTCTTGTTTGGAAGGGAGAAATTTTATGCCAGTAAATAAGAAAATTCTACTTTCTTATCAGACTGGAAAATATTTGATGAATTATAAATTTGCGTCCCTTCTGGTTAGCTTATCGTCAACTTAGGGGTGAATAAGCTTTTGGAGAAAATGTTATTATCAACGATAGTATCCATCGTTCATGGGCATATTTTGTGACTTATATAAAGTGTGATTTATGTCTGTCGTACACTTTTTATTTATGCATACACTTTTTTTTCATCTGCCATTTCTTGTGTCTGTGATTCATCATCTATAGGTCATACTTCTTATCTGCGATCGTAAATCACAAAAGGTAATGTGTAATATATGTATGAGGTCCGATTTTCTAGAACGTTGATTGTCTGTACAGAAATGTTATTCCATTTTTTTAAGCTTTATTGATTGAAGTTGATTAAGATTGAAGAGCTTTTCGTGTTGTCCTCTATGACGTAGAAATGATACTAAAATTTTTTTCCAATAACATTTTATCGGAAAAAAAACTTATTTTTGAAATGGATACAAATTCATGGTTAATGGGAAATTACGACACCAAATCTGTTTTGAATCCCATTGCCATTCCTTTGTTGTTTTTTTATAATCTAGTAATTTTTGAAAAATGCATTAGAAATTTTCTGCAGTGTTTTCCAAAAACGACTTTATGTATCCGAAAATTAGTGTAAATTTCTACAAATGAAAAATGCTTGATTTTGTCCACTTATAATCACCAGCGCCATTCGTATTTCTTAAATTTAATAATGCTTATTTTTGAGAGGATTTCCTGCTGCATAACTGCAGGCATTTTATCAGACGGAAAGCAATTACATTGCCAAAGCAAAGATATTTTTGGACGTGAAATGCAGAAATTATTCTCGGATTCTTTATTTACATATATATAGCTACTTATATAAAACTGACGCATATTTTGATGCTTGTCTTCTTGAATTAATGCTTTCACTCAACACTTGCTCTACGAAACTGATCGATTGAACCTCTGCTGAAAGGTTTTAAAATTTGCTTTTCTTTCAAGGCTTTTGCTTTGCTTTTTTTCTTCCTACGTCTGTTTTGTTTTGTAAGTCAGCATATTTCTTTGTGGCGCAGTGGTACAACCGTTTTATCATAAAATTATCAGAAGCAAATCAGAGCGTCATGTATGGAAGGTTCCGAGTTCAAGTAGACGTAGTCCATGTTTTGCCCATTTTGCTCTAACGTGATAGTATAGAAATGTTATCTTTTCTGTGTAATAATGATTCAGGTTCATAATTTAATTTCTTTCCACCAGCTAGCAAGAACAGTGAGGAGCCCATGTGATTTTTAATGCAGCTAATAAACTTTAAGGTCTGTTTTCTCAAAAATGAATCGCATGGATTTTATCCAATTTAACTCTAAATCCTCCATATGTCAAACAAGTTTACGAACAAGTTAGTTACACGCAGTAGTACAACCGGTTTTATCATAAAATTATCAAAAGCAAATCAGAATATTTTATTATTTGAACTCGGGACCTTTTATGGTCCCGAGTTCAAATGGAGATAGTCCATGTTTTGTCCATTTTGCTCTAACACTGCCATGATAGTATAGAAATGTTGTCTTTTCTGTGTAATAATGATTCAGGTTCATAGTCTAATATTTTTCCACCAGCTGGCAAGAACAGTGAGGAGCCCAGTGAGGAGTTTACGAACGTGTTAATCCTTAGAAACCCATTTTTTTAAAAAATTGATTTTTAAATATTTTTTTTACTTTCATTTCGTGACTAAAACATCAGAAAAATACTTTAAAAAATCCTATTTTGTTTTAGGTATAGTTTAAGGCTAAAAAACAGTTTGTTACCCATCTACAACACGGGACTTTATTTCAGATAAACATTTCCTTGATAAAATTTTATAATGTCGAACACGGATGAATTTTAATAACTAATAATACGGATAAAGAATTTTCTTCAACACTGTAGAATAAAATATGGTATTTTCAATCGTATAAACAAAGCAAAAAACATAAGAAAGGCGCAATTCGGGTCCGCGCCGTAGATTTTTCGTGAAAACGTCTGGATAAAATCATAAAACAAGTGTTTCGTATTAATATGCAATTTAATTATCAATCTCTTTACACAGAGTAGTATAATGGAAATCACAAGCTACCACAAACCCTTGCTACATACGATAAATTTCTGATTTATCTATTTTGTAAACATTATATTACTCTGTGTAAATATTGTATTAAAAAGATTGATAATTAAATTACATATTAATACGAAACACTTGTTTTATGATTTTATCCAGACGTTTTCACGAAAAATCTACGGCGCGGATCCGAATTGCGTCTTTCTTATGTTTTGTTTAAAGTAGCTTTTCATGGCGCCATCTGCTGACAGTATATAGAACTACATTTCGCGTATGCGCAGTAAAACATTATTTACTACAAATGCTCATATTTTCCGTAATATTCAAATTTTAATACAATGTTTCTTTTACTTATTGTCAAGTATTCTGTAAGTTTCGTACAATTCGAAATGAAACTCTGCATGTTATAATCGAAAAAACATGCGGAGTTTGAAATTTTCAATTTAATACCGATTTTTACTTATATTCTCATAAATATATTTGTTGTATCACTTTGGGTCCTAGTTATACTCCACAAGCTCTTTAAAATGACACTAGAATCAACCTCCTAGCTAAACGCGTTTCCACGCTACACTTATTTATAACCTTACATAAAGCTAATTGGTAACAATCACGCGCTTTTTTTTAGCAGCACTCAGGCTGCCATCTATATGTTGTAAATTGATTTAATAAAAATTTCAGTATGTATCCTATCGGCAACAACAGGCATTAGATCTTCAGTCTTATTCTCAAGATTTTAGAATACAAAATTGGGAATGTTGTTAAAAGGCAAGACTGGGCGTTTAATTGTTAATGCCATGACCTTTCATAAGGCTGAAATATACCAAGGATTTGAATGGATTGCGATCTGAATTGCAAACAAGTGAATTTTTAGACAATTAAAGATTTTAGCAAAGCAGTTTTCCAGCTGCAAATGAATCTGCTGGATTTTATCCGATTATTCTGTGACCCAGAATTCTCATTAGTGAGAGCTAAAATGGGTAATCTGTTGCTCATTTAACTGGCATTAATGGGAATTAACTTAATTACTTTTAATTGCATTTTATAGTAGGCATGAGGCAAATTTAATTGAACACGCGTATAAACATGATAAAAATGGGATTCGGTTTAAAATCCCGTTCAAGGGCAATTATTCCTTGAATTTTCCCCTTTTTATATTTATACCAATTTTAATATTTTTTATCATCTGGCGTTGCTCGGTATAAATAAAAAAAATTGATTTTCGGATCCATTTTTTTAATATGAATAAAAATATATTAAATAGAAGGCTATAAATGAATTTTTAATGAAATTTTTTCTCTAAATTCCTGTGAGCCACCATTCTCTTTTACTCCTTAAAAAAATAATGTTCTGTAATACAGAATTAAACTTGGAACTATCTGAATAAATTTTATTTTTAATTATTAATTCTTTAAAGCAGTTCACTTTCATAATAGTTATCCATCGACATGTTATACTTTACATGGATATAAAAATGAAAGCGTAAAAAGCTAACGTGGATTTCTATTGCTTATTTATACGAAAGCTTTGTGAGATTAAGGTTAAAATGATGTGAGAATAATGAAATGAAAGCAAAATAATGATGTATGCAAGAAAACTTCCGTTAACAAACCTGAAATATATTGTAATAACTTTTAGAAAAATCGCAGAGCTGAATAAAGAAGGGAAAATGTCAAAGTAGTTTAAAAAAATAATAAAAATATATTTTTCTGATTAATTATAATGCAATTTCTTTTCAATAAAGTTTACGGCATCATATTTGCTAAACCATGCCTAGAGAATGCAACATTCTATTCTAAACTTTTCAATTTATATCGGTATTCTTGGTTATGTGCTGTATTGTAATTTGAATGAGTTTTGGAAATACTGTCCCCCAAAAAGATAGTGGCAGCCACATTGATAAGTTATGGGCTCTGTCTGGTCATAAAACTTTTTAATTCATGTAACACAGTGACATTATAAATAAGTTTTATTACATTTTGAATCCTCCCCTCTCAAAAAAATAATAAAAACCCTCCAAGTTTTGTAGTGCTGATCATGGACATAAAAGAAAATAAAACATTTTGTTTTCTTGTAAAAATTAAATTTTCTTGAAATTGTAAATTACTGTTGAGCAATGGATTCCGAGACTACCACTTTTGGACGATTTTACAATGAAAGGGTTGTAAGTTAATGAGTCATATGAGCGCATTTCCGGAGTTCTTTGTTAGATCACGCTCGGTAAAATGTAAGCATCGCCCTTCCATTCTTCACTTTCTCCCTATTTTGATGAAAATAACTCCGCCGGCGCATGCGCAAAAGCGCGGAGGGTTTTCGAACCTGTTGCTAAACAATATAGATTTTTAGTAATAATATCATATTTCGTAAAAAAAAAAAAGTTATATTAGATTTATTTCTAAAATTTACATACTACTAGCCCTCAAAGATTATTTTAATCTTTAGAAACCGAGTGAATGAATTTTAATGTTGTGTTCCCCACCACCAAGTCCAAATCGTTGATTATGATGCGAAATGGGCGTTGGTTTGTACTGTGCTTTTGCACAAAAGATGATGATCCCTAAACAAACGCAAAGGAACTTTAAAATCGAATCTCAGATTCAGACGAAGGAAGACTGTTCTGCAAGTGTGTATATTCGTTTCGTGATTCTTCCTTTATATATAGAACGATGCGCGACGAAATATTGCATATATGTGTCTTTTGATCTCGGAAACTTTTTTTCTCCTCCCTACTCCGCCTTTCTTTTAACAAAAATGTGCAATCGATTTTAATTTAGATGTTTTTATTTTTTAAATCCATGAGTGGTGAGCGATTATAAAATTTATATAATTTGAAAGAAACCAAAATTTCAAACTGTTTTAAATGGAAAATTTCTTTAAAATTGAAATTAGGGTCTCCGCCCATCTGTCCAACTACGGCAGGCCAACCTCACTAGGAAGTGGCAGTTGGATTCAATGGTCTCGTCATTCGCGTTATAAACTAAAAGAAAGTATTCAATAACGAAGAAAGAAATGAAATTAATAATGAAGTCTTCGGTGCTACTTTAATTCGTAATTTTGAAATACCGCTTTTACCATAAGGTTTATGGATTTCACGGTTTTACTTTGATTTTTTCATTTTATAATTTCGTAGTTTACCGGCGTGACTTTGGAATATATTGTCTGAAAAATTAATACGCCATCTTGAAATTCAAAATATTATCTCTAGAATGATGCCACTTTTCTAGCCAAGGTTTCTCTCTTTCTTTGCTTTAATATTTTTAAAAAAATGTTTTCTAATCATAGTTAGAATGACTTGCACTCAAATAAATGACATATTCACTAGACGGAGTGTCAACACTCGTGGGTGTAAACGAACAATCTTAAATGTATGTAATCTCGTACTATTTTTAGTGCAGAAAGAAGTGTAAAATGCAGGAAAAAGTGTAATAGCAAACAGTACTTTATCGGGTATTCAACAGAGTAGGGTTTCACGAGGGGTGTTCTAAATTCTAACCATTCCCTTTGATGGATGCCGGAGACCTGTGCCTTATGGATTGCCTAACATTTTCAAAGATTAATTTTAACGTGTAATAAATGTGGGAATGGCGATTCTTATCACGAACCTTAGACACCTTTTAACCGTGAGGACATTTTTTCTCTATTCTGAGCATGGGGTAGGTTTACTTTTATGATAGCTGCTATTATTAATAGCTAGATGGCTAATATTTTTAAATCGATTTTATTAGCGTTTTTATGTTTGTGTTTGGTTTTCCTTTTTCTTTTAAAATAATGCTTTTTGATGTACAGATCTCCTTTGTCTTTGGTTGGGAAATTTCGGGCTAAGAGAAGCTATATTTGGCGTAATGCAAGCTTCTTAAAAAACAATTTCCCAATTATTTTGAATCCATTTCGAATAAAGTCCTTAGCCCTTGATAAAATGGACTAGAATGGATTCCTTGTTTAATTCGATTCCCTCTGAGTTTTTCTTAGTTTTTTGGCTTTCTTGGAATGATATTGATTTCCATTACACCTTTTAAAACCATATTCTGTGCCTACCAGTTGTTATAGTGTTTTAGAAAATAACGTGCTTTACTCTGCTTCATTTAAGAATTCATTTCTGGAATGAAAATTTATTAGGTCAAAGCGCAAGCTGTAAACCTTCACTAGGAACTAAGTGGGATCGCGAACATTAATTTTGAGGGAGCGAAGGCAGAGACAACGCGTGTTTCCGTCAATACTAATCAGCAAAAGTAATTCACATACCCTTCTTTCGATTCTTCTCCACCTTGATTCGAAAATAAAAATCATGATTTTTTCGAAATAAAATGCATTTACGCAAAGTCATTTTTGCTTAACCCCTTGGCGTACGATTTTATTTAATCTCCTAATTAGATGCCACCACCCATTTGGGATTTTTCTATTATTATTTCAATCTATTTAAGATGGTAAAGGATACTTGAGACATTTAAGCGTGTCCAGGTGATTTTTGTATTTAAAATTAATTGTTACGTTAACTTAAATACGGATTTAAATTGCAAAAATTCTGTTATTCGATGCACGAGGCAGAGACGTCACTGTATGTTAAGGGTTAATACTTAATTACTTAATTTTCTTACCTAAATATACGTTACTTTGACCAAAGCATTTTTTTGGTTAATGACGGAATAAGTGAATTTTAATTTTTCAGCCGATAAACAACCGTAAGTTTGTAGGAGCCCTGTATTGCAGCTGAAGCGGAAAGGAATGATTTGTGAACATTCTTTTTCGTTCATACGAGTGTTTCTCTCTTTAGGCTTCAAAAATTGTTTTAGCAGTAGGGTGCATTTCAGACTGTATACAACACGTCAATGATCTTGAATCAATGTACATGAAATTCGATTAATGACGCTATGTTTATTTGCTTGCGTTACAAACATCATCGATTAACATCGTTGCAAACTTGCGTCTTCAAATTTAGGAGCGCAGAAAATATATAAATGTTTTTGTAGTTGCATCTGCTTGTCATTAAAAAAATGGAATTTGGAATCGATACACTACGGATAAACTACACTAATCATTTGACGCAAGATTTTAAAATTCTTTCCCTGAGTGAAAGACATGCTTGTGGTTTCTGTGTTTTCTTTTTGAATTTGAAAATCTAACGTCAGATTATTTGTGTAAATTATTCGTAATATATCTTTATGGAATTATATTGCCTTCTGTAAATAAGGCAATAATGTCAGGTACAGACAACTATTAAAAAATTTACATGTCTTTAATTCAATGACATAAATTAGTGACGATGATATTCTATGAAATTTGTAACGCCAGTGAATAAGCATTACATTCCCCACCCCCTCCCAATTTCATGTACAGCAATGCATGTATGAATTTTATGTTGCATTATTCATTGTAGACCATTATTTTTTATACTTAGCAATTTCGATTCCTTTTCATCAACGGTTTTAAACTTAAAATCCCGTAAACATACATTTTGCTTTATGGGTTCCATTCGAATCGACTCCTGTTTAACTAAATTTTTAATTTTATATCAAATTAATGTGTCTCTTCTTGCCAGTGCGAACTTAAAAGCAACACGCGTTTGAATTAAATAAATTGCATTGCAGAAGACCTTCACTTTTTGTCATAATTATATTATTATTTTCATTTATGTATAATGATAAGTTGAGTTTCATAAAAATGGGTCTCTAGCAAGACGAAACCACTTGTTGCGAAAATAGAATACTTACCTAGGTGGAATATGTGATTAAGTTAAAAGCACTCAGAATATGAATTTAACTAGTAGAACATCATAGTAGCGTTTATTTTACGTTTTTGAGAAAGAACTGTGCACGATTATGGTGAAAATACTTTACTGAAAACGATTCAATATACATTATTAAAAGAAAACGTAGAAATACATGCAATCTTGTTTTTTAAAATATAAATTTGTTTTGTAATCGCTTCTGTCGCATTTCGATCTCATTAGTGTGTTGTAAGCGAAATGCAGGAACATCACTCTAGTCAAACTATAATACTTATATTAACTCGGATATCATGAGTAAACATTCAACATTATTTGAGCATTTTTTTTTCTTTTGTTGTTGTTGTTGGACAACCAGCGTACATGGAATCACTAAACAGATGCAATTATTATTTTTAAAATGACACATACCTCTTTGACAGAAGCCGCTGCCGAAAAAACGGTGACGATGAAGAAGAGAACTAGAAACTTGCTCATTTTCGGTTCCAAAATTTCGCAACGCAACTGGTCCTGTTTTAACGTTAGCGCCGAATAAGCAGCTTTCCTGCGCTTCCTGCTAGCTATCCCCATCCAACAATTCCGGATCGTCCGCCAGATGTCGCCACCAACGGTCACCATGGCAACCCTCTTTTGGATACATCGGGATTATGGAAGGCAATACGGATTTACTGATGTTGAAAATAAGGTTTTTTGATGTGCTTTCGCATTGTTTTGAATAGAGGGAAAAGATGCTTTTAGTTTGGCCTGTCTGTCTCCTGACGTCGTTTTCGACGGCACCCAGAGTTTATTTGTTATGCAAAGAATAAACAGAGAAACAAACTGGAGAGGCTTCGTTTTTATGAGACGTCACGCCAAAACGCGTCTTTTGTCGTTTCTGAGATTCATCGGAATTGTTACGCTTTCTTGTGTTCATTTTTATGCGGGAGGAAGAAAGTTTTGAGATGAAACGTATTTGGAATTATTAGGTTGCTGCATATATTTGATGCATAAAGATTGCTTTCAGATTTTTGTTTTCCTACTTCAGCATTGTGTAGGTAACTCTGAAGTTTTGAAAGGAAATATATATTTTTTTTGCCTTTTATTGAGTCGTCCATTTTTGCATGTTTTGAATTTAAGTTTTATGCATATATACAGAGTGCTCCAAAAATGTATACCTGCTTTGAATAACTATTACATAAACAATTTTATTCTTTGTTCGATGTTCATTTTGTGTTATACCACACTGCAACTGGAGTTTTTCTTTAAATAAATATAAAATACATCGCAGTTTCATCACTAAAGTTAATTAATTTGTTAATTGCTATCAGCAAATATGTATTTATTAATCTGAGTCATGAGTTTAATAAAGGCTTATTTTGTAAAAATATGATGAACATCTGGTTAGGGCAAAGACATTGAGGCATTGAGTTCTACATCCCTAACCCCCGCACTCACTTTTTGGGCCACGAATTGATTGGGCGGTTCTAATGTACACTTTTATTTAATTTGACTTGTTCCATGTTTGTAAAGATGAAATTTTGTGCTCGTGTTTGTTCTCGATGACAATACAATTTTATCTCTTCAGAACTTAATCATCAATTCAAATATTAATTTAATTAAATTTTGATTCCACATGCGTGACGCCACCTAGTAGTGAATTGCAGAAAAACAATTGATTTCAAATGTAGTATAAATTAAAGGCTTAAAATTAAATTTAAAAAAATGTCTTTAGTACATTAATAGAATTTTGTTTTAAAAACTCTTTTCATTCAATTTATTATATTCTGTAGATATAATGTAAATGCAATCGCAAAAATGAAAATCATATTAGGAAAAGACTTTACAGAACTGCACTCTAGATAATGACTTCGGAAAATTTCTGGACTTCACTGATCATGACCCCTAGAACCCCAAAACCAATTTCTTCAAGCGTTAAAAAAGTTTGGAGAGAGATAGAGAGTATATATATATATATATATATATATATAATATAACGCTTTTTCCCATGTTATCTTGTGAACATGATAACTGGAGTAATTTTGATGTAAATTTAACCAGCATGGGATATGTTGTAAGGATAATGAAAATCTCGGTCGAGTTCGTAGATGGGCTATCCAGCTCAAAGGGGGTGAAAATGGTGGGGGGTGGAAATTTTCATTTTCCCATAATTCCTTTACAAATGAAAATAGAAAGAAAATTCAAATTAGGCGAATCATTGTCTTATCATATCGAACAATTTTTGAATTTACACTTTTTCGATAGCTACAATTGCTTAGAAGTTATGAGCTGAAAAGTGATTTTCCCATCCTTCCCCTCCTCTCCCCCCTAACTTAAAGTACGTTTTAACCTAAGCATGTTACCCCTTGTTGGAAAGCTCTCGTCATTTGCAGTTTCTTCCACCTTCTTTCATTCTCGTAGCTCCAATACTTATGAGAATAGAGAGCAAAATGTTCTTTTCCTTATTATTATTAGTAGAGAAGTATATGCATAACGCTTTGGCCCGTGTTATTTTGTAAACACGATAACTAGAGTAATTTTGATTAGTTTTTAACTGGCGATGGATATGTTGTAAGGACGGTGGAAATCTAGACCGAGTTCACAGATGGGCTAACCAGCTCAAAGGGGGTGGAAATGGTGGGGGACTGAAGATTTCATATCCCCATAATTCCCTTACGATTCAAGATAGAAAGAAAATTCAAATTAGGCGAATTATTGCCTTATCACAACAAACAACTTTTTTGATAGCCACAATTTCTTAGAAGTTATGAGCTAAAAAGCCATTTTCAATCCCCTCCCCAACTTATCATTTCCCCATAGCTCTGTTACGACTAAAGATAGAGAAAAATTTTCAATTAAGCGAATTATCACCTTATAATAACGAACAACTTTTATACTAAAAGTTTTTTGTCTGCTAGAATTGCTTGTAAGTTATGAACTGAAAAGCGATATTCAATACCCCCCACCCCAATTTATCATTTCCCCATAGTTTCGTTAAGATTGAAGATAAAAAGAAAATTTCAATTACGGGAATTATCACCTTATCATAACAAACTACTTTTATATTGAAAGTTTTTTGACAGCAAGAATTACTTAGAAGCTATGAGCTCCCATCAACCGCATTCACTTTAACTTTTCATACGGTATAATATATAATTAATTTATGACTAATTAATTTATAGTTAATATCTTTGTTAAATTTTGTTAATTATAACTGTTAATTGATATACCTGGCTTTGCTCCGGATTAAAATGTTTTCATGTTTAATATTTTCAATGTAAAAATTACTCTTATGTAAATATTATAATACACAAATTCCTTTTCTAATCTAAAACGCTTTCAATTAAAATGAGAATATCAATTGAACAAGACGATTTTTAAAAACATCCGTTTTTTTCATACGTTGTTATTTGTTATATAGATACTTCAAATTTTGTTAACAATTACTAAAGTCAATTGTTAAAGGTTTTAATGAATATTTTGAAACAATTAAATTAACTATTTAATTATTCATTAATTTAAAGCGTGAAAATAAATCAATAGCTGGTCCCGATATAAATTGTTAAATCGTCTACTTTTAAATTTTCTTTTAGCATTCTTCCTTCTGGAAACAGTTCTTCGTATTATTTTTAATCAACAACAATATTGTTACGAATTCAGTTTAAAATTAATTTTGAAAAAAATATTTTAATGAGAGAAACAAATTCATGGAAAAGAAAGACTTCGCGGAAAAACGCCTTGCTTAATTTTTAATTAAGTGAAATTTTAAGCATCTTTTAGGCTTTGAAAAGTTGAAGGTGACCTTTCTCTTTTCTTAAATAAAAAGTTTGAAAAGTTTGATTGAAATCAGTCCAGTGGTTTAGGAGGAGATGTGGAACATACATACATAGCCACAGTGACTTTTATTTAAATTAATATAAATTATTAGATAATTATAAGATAAAGATTACTGGCATATAGTATGAGCCATGAAAAAGGTTTTAGTGAAGTTTTGTAACAATTAATTTTTAACTTTAATTAAGTAAATAGTTAATTTTAATAGTTAATTTGATAATAGGTTTTTTGACAGAATACTTTAATTTGATATTTAACTGAACATGGGGGGACCATGATTTGTTTAATAAAATCAAAAATAAAGTAGCCAAAAACGATAGATATTTAAATAAGAGTTTGCTTTATCCTTTTCACTTTTTGAAAGATATCTCCTTAACTTTAAAATTGTTTGGGATTTTCTGCCTGAGTATTTGGTTTTAACCGTCGATGGAGATTTAAATTTACTGTTCAAATTGGCTGCACTCATATCCTATGCTTTAAAAACACGTATTAAATTTGCCACACACAATGTTTAATAATTTTATTCTCTTATATGTTAAGAATTTAGTGACTATTATCTTTGTAACCAGGGGGGTCTCTAAATTAGCCCATTTTAGTAGTATTTAAGTGTTTCCATGTCATGTGATTTTACCATAAGACAAAGTAATGTTCGCACAATTATATTGTAACCTAGATTAAATAAATAAATTTTTAAATATAGAGTCTTTCTTCATTCGTGCCAAGAGTCAATTTCTTGTTACTGTTTCAGATAGGCTGGCTTAATGTTATCTAGGAGATATTTGCACTGCTGAGATATTTATTTCTTTATGACTCCTACCTGTTGAATGATTATGTGTTGAGATATAAAAAAAATTGACCAGTGTACTGACCGATAAATCTAGCATAACCTTTTGGAATGAAAAATGGAATGATAAAACCTTAATATAGCAAAAAATTAAATGTCATGAAAACAGACTCACAGCGTAAATATTGCAATGTGTAGAAACAATAAACTAATTGGCTATGTCTGTATTGATCAATATGTAATATTTCATTATTTCTGTAAACATTAACGTAAAGGAATCTACCTTTGCCTTCAAGCTTGCCGAAAAGGGATTTTTTTAAGTTGTTTAATGTTTTAATTCTTGTGACTTTTGTATTATCTTTATATATGAAAGGCAAATACCATGACATTTGGTAGGCGGTTGCTTCTTGGATAGTAGGTACTCATTAAGAAAGGGTTTCTTAAAATTTTAACTAGAATTTAAATTAATTAAAAATTATCTTAAATTTTCACGTTTTTCCGGAATAATTTCGGAACCTATTTTCGCACAAACACCATTTTTACATCATCTTAAAGATAAAAAAAAATTAGCTTTTCAATGACACCAATGTTATTTCCATGCGATATTTTGTTAATTTTAACAAAATGTTTTAAAACATGAATTGTAACAATTTTTTTATTGTTGCAAATAAAATGAAAACCATCTCATTAATTCAGCAAATCTTTTACTCACGCGTTTTTGCAATTGTTACGGTTATGATAGTATAAATTGTTTTCTTGGGAAATTAACTTCAAAGCAAAATTTTCACTTTAGTATTCATTGCATTTCTGAAATATTTTATCGCATCTACTTCAAAGTAATATTTTTATAAAGCGTGGCAACAGTTATTTGATTTCAGGTTTGTTTTTATTATGTGTGAGTTATACTGAACTGATTTTCGTCCTTTCTTCAAGCATTTAATCTCATGCTTTCCTGCCATTTTAAAATTATTTGGCATGAAAAAGCTTTCAATTTTTTGTATTTCTATTATTTTGCATATTTTTTGCACTGTAGATAATTTTTTTATTAAAATTTTGGTTAGGCTTGCCGCCAAACTTGAATTTCCTTAAGTGATAACTCATGAAATTTGATATTAGAAACTAGAAATTACAGCCTGAAACTAGGAATTACAAAAAGGCTATGGTGTTCGGGAAAACTAACTAATTTTTAAATTTTATTGTCTAACTCCTATACTCCCGGGTCTTTTAGATGTCTATGAATTTTTTGCCTCCTCACTTTTTGTACCCACTGTTTCACACGGGGCGTCCATCATGTTCGGCTTTCGAGACCATATTCAGTGTTAATCATTCTACCGATGAGTGAGTGATTGATGAAATTAGTAAAAGTTATTTTAAACTCAGTTTGTAAGTTCCGTTAGCTGCGATGCATCATACAGAATTGTATCGCTGGCATTTTAAAATTTATGTCTTTAAATATTTCACTATCTGTAAAATACAATAAAATATTCAGTTTTTTTTTTTGTTCATCTTTCCTGAGTTATCGCGGCTGAAACTGCGACGGGCAATGTTATAATTAATATAAAATACAAAAATGAAAACAATTTTAAACGGTTGAACTAGCTGGTCGTCGAAAGCGGCTAGTATCTTATATTTGTCTTGTAGATTAATTAATCAACAAACATCATATATATATATTCCAAGAGTTCATGATCGACAGTGAATATTTGATAAAAATCATTAATGTTACAATGTTAAAAGTCTCATAATTGTAATAAGATACATCTTCTATGTAGAGAAGGTTAATTTTTCTTCATCATGAATACATTTGTAAAATTCTTGATCGTATGCAACATGTTGGTTTAAGTTATAAGCGATTTTTGAACAATTGAATTATGTTAACTTTTCTATCCTGTCCATTCTAGTTTGTCTTTTAAACTTTTGCATCTTTAGTACATTTTAGCCACGGCCTATCTGTTTGTAGAACTGTTACTGTTAGCGAAATGTATATTCTAAAGCGTAAGAGACTCGATTCAGTGCCGAAAGATTTTTTTTCAGTTTACCATATTGAACCTTTTTTCTGCCATCCCTTTTCCAACCCCATTTTCCTGAAATCGTAACTTTAGATCTACCATGCTTCGTAATAATAGATTTAAATTTAAATATTTTTAGAAATTTGAATTATCTTTAGACTCAAAAAGAGCGAAATGTTCGCAATTTTCTGTAAACATTTCAAAGTATTTCTTACTTTTTTCTGAATGGGAGAAAGGATATTTTATTTATCGTTTTAAAACCTTTGTTTTTATTTAACTGTGTGTTGGCGCTGGCACGTGTCACAACACTAGCTGCAGTAATAAACGAGAAATCGTTGAATACTGATTTTACTCGTACTTATTTAACCGCTTAAGGACCGAATTATTTTGAAACCTACGGTATTTAGAACGAGTTAACCCTTTATCTACCGACGGTACTTAAAAGTACCGCCTTAATCACGTTTATGTCTTCGCAATATCGCCCTTTTTCTTCACAGAATTCACAAGAACACGGTGAATGGAGTTCCAATAACAAGCAGTAAAAAGCAGCTTTAGGCAGAAATTAATTTTTTAAATTATTAATTTAATTTATTAAATTAATTTTAAATAATTAAAAAGGCGTTTCCTTTATTCCCAGGATTATTCTATATCAAAACTTATCTAATAGTTGAAAAACAAAATTAAAAAGTAGCTAGTAAGTCATTGTGGTAAATAAAGGGTTAATTTGGGTTATGTTCTTAAGCGGTTTAAATAAGTAGACAAGATTTAAATCCCGCCCAGCCGAAACCACACGTGAAGCAGATGAGCTTCTAGCATGAAGGTCCAATAGGAAATCGCAGAGATCCAAAAGGTCAAAAACCGAGGACCAAAAGTTGGCTCTTTCACATCAAGGTCTACGGAATGTCAAACAGAAAAATGTAACATACAGTAAAACTAAAGATCTACTCTGACCCACCCAATTGCCAAAGGGTTATCAGCCCCACAGGCTTCCTCAAAAAGATAATATAGATAAACCAAGCCAAAAGAATAACTTATGAAATATAAAAAGAAAATGTGCAATAGAATAATAAAAATAAATAATTAAATGAATAAAAATAAGATGAATTCAAATAAAAAATTAAATAAAGTAAAAAGAAATTAAGTAATAAATTAGTAATTAATAAAGTAAAAAGCAAATGTGAAAGAAAATGTGTTGTTTAGGTATCATTTAATTCCTTTGTCAATATTTTCTCCATAATCTGAATTACAGAGTTCCTGACAAGTTGAAATTTCAGTAAAGTTTTCAGTTCCATATCCGTCCAGGCAAGAGGCCACAGTTTACGTTGATATTTCCAAAGTTCACACTTTTTGACAGTGTGTAGAATCGTACCTACTGCTTTCCCACAGATACATTTGTGTTTCAATAAGTATTATTAACCACTAGAAAATCACCCGTTATGGTATGACGGGTGCAAATTGCTTCTTCATTTGAGAGATTTCCCGTCAAATTTCACGTATTTAAATAGATATATATATATATATATGCGAGAGAAATGTTTAACATTGATTGGAAACAAATAAAATATATGTATGTTTTATGACAGGAAACATTTTTTTATTTACATATTTCTTTATTCAAAAAACCTCTTGGTAAACAACATTCCATGTGAAGTATTTTTCGTTGTTTACCAATTTTCCTTGTACTTCAGATGTCTTTATGTAAACCTTAACGTTACCAAATAGTATTACCAAATTATACCATCACGATTGCAATAAATAGTCAGATGAATCGTGGCGTCCAAACTATATCACGCGCATGATATAGTTTGACATGATATAGCTGACGTGATTTGCTACTTTCTATTAAAAAAAGGGAAATTAATTTGAAATATATGATTAATATAATTTAAAATTTCTCGGGAACTATTGATCATAGCGAGATAAATTTTATATCAATCGATAGCAAATTTTATTTCACTATTTTAGAGCTATTAAATTTGAAATTAGGAAGACAATTACTTTTTAAATTTAAAATTACTGAAATTTATTTGCTCTAACAATGAAATAATGCTGTTTAACGTCTCGCAGTGCTATGGCTCGAATTTTATTGTTGGTGACGTCAGAGCGTTACCGGATCAGTGAGAGACAGATCTGGGCTATTATATTAGTAATTTCCTGTTGATAATTGTACATTTTGAAATTTCTGGTCACTTTTAATTTGCAAATCTTCTATTTGTATTAAATCGGGATACAACCACCCATGTATGACGCTTTGGGTTTACAATCGTAAACTGTACGTTATAAAATAAATTCAGTGAAAAAAAATTTAAAAAACACACTTTTGCTACGGTATTAAAATTAGAAATTTTGTTTTAATTATTTTCTAGGTTTTAGTCTTTAATTTGTAATTCATTTTCATAAATATTGTGGAATCTTATACTCAATTTGTTTTCTCGAATTCACTACCAAATGGCGCCATTCGCACCAATTCAAAATTTAATTGAATGAACCGATTAACTGATAATGAAGTTCCGAAAAATTACATTAGAATTATTAATATTTAAATAGTGCATTGTTACTGATAACGCGCAAGTATACAAAATTTTAAAGCTCTAGTAAATCAAGAATTGAGTGAAAAATATCCAACAAAAATTTCATCTTGTCAAACAAGGCACGTTAAATAAAAATGGTTAACCTTTAAGTGCCCAGTGTTGCCTTTAAGCAACATACCCAATTTTGTCTTCTAAATTCTTGAGAATAAGACTGAAGCTCTCGTGCCTGTTGTTACCAATAGGGATACATATTGAAAATTTTAATAAATAAATTTGTAACATATAGATGGCAACCTGAGTGCTGATAAAAAAAATGTTTTTCGCTTGAGGCAGCATCTTTTTTGCTTTGTTTGTACACTTGAGAATAGCATATTTTATTCTACAATGTAGAAGGAAATTCCTTATCCGTATTATTATTTATTAAAATTCATCTGCCTACATTATAAAATTTTATCATGGAAATGTTTTCTGAAATAAAGCCCAGTGTTGTAGATGGGTAACAAACTATTGTTTAGCCCTAAACCATATTTGAAACAAAATAGGAATTTTGATTAAATTATTTTCCTCATGTTTCATTCAAGAAATGAAAGTCCAAAAACATTTTTGAATCAATTTTTAAAAAACTGGGCTTTTAAGGGTTAATAAGAAAGTGTTGCGTGCAAAATTGAGCCAACCTCAGACTGCTGCAAAAAAGACATTTGTGATCCAATAAATAATTTTCGAACAAAGAAGAACTTGTTTTTTATATGCAATGTTTTGAAAAATAGCTAGATTTCAAAATGAGTACTTTGAAGTTAGTTCCTAGTTGTCTAACTAGATCCAATTAATAGTTAAAGGAACATTTTGAAAAAAATTAATAAATAAATTTGACAAGCAGTGGATTTCTGAAAATTATGTACCATGCATTTCAATAAAATATGTCGCACATATTTAATACTGCTTAGGAGAGCAAAACAAATGATTTTTTAACCCGAAGAATATTTTTCAGAAGTGGGAATTAATTGAAAATGTCGCACCGAAGTGTAACGCTAGTAATCTTTTTTGCTTTGAAAGTGTACTTAAAATCTCAAAACAATTCCAATGTTCGAAACAGACCGATATACTTTAAAAACTATTTAAGTGATTTATTTCATGTCTGTAATAGAATTTATATTAAATTTCTTGGTATGAAATAAAATAATCGCATTATAAGGAGATGAATAAAAACAAGGGCTTTTTTGCATGTGCCTGTATGTGTGTCTGTATATTTTGAGTTATAGTTATGTGTATTATATTAAAAGAATACTGAATTGGAAAGAACAGATAGTGTTCTTTCTTACTGGAGGCTGATCCGACACACACAAAATTCTATACCTGTTATTTTGTATGTCGGATCAGTATATGCTATTTTATTTTAAATTATTTATGAAACCGCAAGATATTAATAAATCAGTTTCTGTGTCAAAAAAGTATTAGCATAAATGGCATATCACTTCATAGAAGTATCAGGCATCGAGTTATGATATTGCTAATTTGTTAAAGAATTTTGTTAGTCTTTTCATGAAGCAGTTGCTTGATGTGGTCATCAAAATGAATGCTTTGCTGCACCGCAACTTCTTTGTTCAATATCGGAAAAAGCCAGAAATCGCGTGGGGCGAGCTCTGGGCTGAAAGGCAGTTTTTATACATTTATACTCACAATTCGAGAAACCTATAATATAAAAACAATTCGGTTTATTTGCAAGGCTGCTTAGCTAAATTGTAGTCGTCGCCGTTAAGGTAAATTTTTAATTTGATGAACGACGATCTTGAAATGTAATATATTATGAGAATTCCATAATTTTGCCATGTATAAAACACATTTTTCCGTGTATAAATCTATTTTTTTAAAAAATAGTATACGGATATAGTATAGTCGATATATGCCAAATGAAAACTGAAATTTTCTTATAATTTGGCGTGAGCATTGTGTTTTGCATGCCTGGTGAAAATAAGACTTGATTATCAGTCAAATTTTGTGCTTTTATTTTGTATTTCATTCTTAATCGACTGTATTTGTGCACTGCGTAACTTTTTTGCGTCGAAAAGAAAGTAGAAACATTATCATTGTAGGCAACTTATCAAAAACTTTTAGGGTCAGCAATTCTTACGCAATTTTCAAAAAAATTCAAGGCTGTATTCCCTTCACGCAGTATTCGATTTGTAGTTTCGTATATAAAAAGTATAAAAGGCGATGGAAATGCAAAAATTCGGAAAAGGATAAAAGGGCCACTTTTTTAATCTTTTTTTTTTATAATTTATACTTTAATTGTGAAAAATAAAGCTATTCGGAATGTTTTTTGTGAGTCGAAGAAACGTGTCATAAATTTTAAATTGTGTTTTTCGCAGAATGAATTGTTATAGATATTCCATTTCCATTCTCCTTACGATTTAAAATCTTGGAATTACTCCAAAATCTCAAATACCGTTGATATTTGTATGAGAAACAAATTGAAAGAATGGGTTTAGAATAATTTAATCTATTTTATTTCGTATTTAGACTGAAGTATTACTTAAAAATTTTTTCTTTCAAACAAAAATTATTAAAATGAGCTTTGGTATTCTTTTCTTCATAATTTTTTTTTCCTTTTCGTAAAACTATTTATAGTTTCTCTAATATGTGGTCTGAATATTCTATTTACTAACCACTAAACGATAGACTATTAAAATTTAAAAAACTAAAACGATAACTTTATTTACTAAAACGATAGAAGATTTAAATTTGGACAAATTTTTTCTAACCTGATAAAAAAAAAAAAAAAAAGATTTTCCCGCAAATAGCGAATTTGGTTGTCTTTGTTATAAAAACTGACAGTTTTTGAATTTTTAACCCATTTCTGGATGGCTCTTTAAAGTTTATTTTTTCTGTTTAAAATACAAAGGGATGGAACCATAATTTTTCACAGATGTTCCATTACACATAGGGTCTTTTCATTAGTTCTTTCTATTGAAATCTGAATAAATGCTTGGTACTTGAGATGTTACAGAACAAGCTGCTTGTTGATTAAGGCATTAGAATATAAAGTTTATAATTATTTTGATTTATCGATTATACTTAAATATTTTTTTTGTAATATAAAGTGGTATCAAAGTCTTCGTTACATTAAGGCAAAATCAGTGGTTTAAGTTTAACCAAAACTTTGTTTTAATTTTAGTAGCTCTCATCTAGCCTGATTTTTATAACCTTAGCTCTATATCCAAGCTTATTCATCATTTCAATTCTGTAGGCGGTATGTTGAAGAATAGTGGTCATCAAACCGAATATTTTCATTTAAATAAAGCTGAAAGTGATTCATTGCAATTATTCCCTTTGTTGAACAAACTGAAATTGTATATATCTTTAACAAATGTAAATACGCTTATTATTGAAAGTTGAGCTAAATGAATAAATTCTGAATTGAAAATTTCTCTACTTTTTGAATCGTACTGTAGATATTTTATTAGTTCATTGATGTTGATTTGCGCTGGGCGTAGTTTTGTAGAAATTTGAAATTCAGATATTTCTAAGTTTAGTGCGTAAAGAAATGTGAATTAGAGGGAAGAATTAGATGCATATAGTTAGAAAATATATACTTTAATTTGTAGTATAGTTTTCAACCTCCATAACACATTTTTTTTATAAATCTAGGGATGAGTTATAGTTAGAAAAGAAACGTTTTGATTTATTGTTCAAAATTTGTCATTTTTTCTTTTTCTCCCCCTCAAATACGAATTTTGTAATTGTTAAACAGTTTGTCCTCGAGAGTCTCTGAGTTTTGGACATTCCGGAGTCCTAAAAAAAAATCATTTTAGGAATTAATTTAACCACCCGTCTGTAAACGAGTCATTTCGAAAACGCCGCAAGTGTATGGATGAAATTTCTATGTGGTATTCACACCAAAATTTTGGATTTGCATTATATAATTTTATTATTAGAATTTTATATCTGTATCAAAATTTAGACCAAATCCATCGACTGTCTTTCGACTTGTCTATTCATATGTGTATGTGAACACAATAATCCATAAGCACAATAAACACGCCTAATGGAATTTGATACGTGTCTTAACACCAAAATTGTAGATCCACCAACTTTTGGATCCAATCGGTAAACGGAAAAAGATACAAAGTGCATACTCGATTCCCTTCATTATATTACGAAGCTAAACTCTAAACGTGCCGTTTTGTGTAAGTTTTCAAAAAAGTCGAGAGGAGCGATTGATTATTTATGATAATTTTACTATCTTTGTTAATTTTTTATATCTGATATTTAATAATCTGTATCAGTTGGCATGCATTTAAGTTAGAAAATTAGTCAAATATATATTTTTTACTCGCTACATTTTTCATAATTCTATTGTGATTGTTTTATTAATACTAGACAGGCATTAAAATCTATATATTAATTTTTGTTCCTGACTCTGAGATATCAGAAAAGAGAAATTTATTTTCTGTGCGTAGGATTTTCAGTTTTGAAATCTAACTCAAATTAGCAGATATGTGAACCTTTTAGTAAATTTATGTTCTCTTGAAAGCCGAGGTAAATACAACTCACTCTGTGCGATATGCTTAGCTGACTAAATAGCATTTATTTCGCATGACAACAAATTTCCATTAAATTTCCTAGAAATCACTTCATTTTAGTTAACTGTGCATAAACATCGTTAACGCTAAAATATATATCTGCAGCACATTAAGCCCTTCCGTTGCACTCTCTGTATCATATTTAAAATATATTAAAGTAAACGCGTTTATTTGCGATATTCACTGTAAATTTATACAGATGTTCGTTTCTGAACTTTAATGCTTCTAAAACTCGGTACGGTAAATTGTAATAAATGGAAACTGCCCTTTAAGTTTGATTAGGCAATTTCTACCGGAACACGGAAGATTAACTGGGCGTTATAACCTTAATAAATACTTTGATTTATAAACTTCTGCAAAATTCACGTGGCTGTTCCATTCTTCGGTGGTGGCCCAGAGTTGGAATAAATTTAAAATCGGACGGATTCATTATTCATATTCGGAACCGAATTCCGTTCGATGATAATCCCTTTATTGAAAGCGTTTATAAGATCAAAGAGCCAGTGATGGTAAATGCATTCCGCATTAATTAAAAGCTGCATATTTCATACTTGCCCCTTGCAGAATGATTTATAATTCACATGTCCGATGCAGTCTTTCCTATTCAATTAGCCTATGAAGTATGGGTAATCATAGCTTCCCGGATTGACGTTAACTGCTTCTGTCTTTACTTCAAAAGAATGGAGGACAAATGAAGCTTTCACTACAAGTGCAGGATAGTTCGAAATACCTGCCAAATTTTACCTTTTGGAAAGGTAACTTTTTCTCTACCGTATGAATCGCACTGTCGATTGTTTTATTAATTCCTTGTAATTAATGTAAGCTGGGCGTAGTTGTGCAGTAAATTCGAAATTCAGATTTCTTATTACTTCCTGATATACGGAATATACAAAGAGAAAGCTTTGTAATCGTTAAAAAAAATTGTTGTCGAGATTCTCCAGGTTTTAGACCTCCCGGAGTCCGAGAAAAGGATTTAGGAAACGCAACAATCTAGACGGATAACATTTTCTATACTGTGTCTTGGCGTATAATTTCAATATTAGAATTTGCCCCTTGCAGAAATGATTTATAATTCACATGTCCGATGCAGTCTCTCCTATTCAATTAGCCTTTGAAGTATGGATAATCATAGTTTCCTGATTGACGTTAACTGCTTCTGTCTTTACTTAAAATGGAGGACAAATGAAGCTTTCACTACAAGCAGGATGGTTTGAAGTACCTATTAAATTTTACTGCTGACGGTTAAAAGTTACCTTTAGGATGGTATTTTGTGTGTTCCATTTAAATAAATATACATCTGTAAATAATTAGATAAATATCTTTCTCTACCTTATGAATCGCACTTTGGCTGTTTTATTAGTTCATTACAACCGATTTAAGCTGGGCGTATTTGTGCAGATAATTTGAAAAATTCAGATTTCTTTTTTACTTTCTCATATACAAAATATACAAAGAGAAAGCTTTGCAATCGTTAGAAAAATTTGTCGTCGAGATTCTCCAAG
This sequence comes from Araneus ventricosus, assembly GCA_013235015.1. NCBI lineage: Eukaryota > Metazoa > Arthropoda > Arachnida > Araneae > Araneidae > Araneus > Araneus ventricosus. The sequence goes on along the minus strand of BGPR01000119.1, from coordinate 527,342 downwards.
TTCCAGACTTTCGGGATTGCGAAAAGAGGATTTTCAGTAATTAGTTTAACTATCTGTCTGTAAGCATGTTACTTCGAAAACGTAACAATCTAGACTTTCTATACTGTATCTTGGCGTATAATTTTATTATTAGAATTTGCCCCTTTCAAAAATGATTTATAACTCACATGTTCGACGCAGTCTTTCCTATTCAATTAGCCTATGAAATATAGATAATCATAGCTTCCGGATTAACGTTAACTGCTTCTGTCTTTACTTCAAAAGAATGGAGGACAAAGTTAGCACACTCTACAAATGCAGAGTTGTTTGGATTATCTGTCAACTTTTACTGCTAACAGTTAAAAATTACGTGTAGAATGGTATTTTATGTGTTCCATTCAGTGGCGTAGAGAGAGTAAGTGGCGCCCTGGTCGTAATATGAGTTTTACACCACCATCACGTCGTCAGCTGTGACTTCGCTTGTGTAAACGGCGCCCGGGACGTGATAATTTTCGCCCCTTGTCTTATTTGACTTTAAAAAGTGACAAACTCATTAACGTTTTGTCGCCATGGCCAGTGGCGTATCGAGAATAAGTGACCACCGAATATGATTTTTTTTTATCCCAGTGCCTTAACAAGCGTAAATGGCACCAGGAGTGTAGCATTATTTTTAAGGCCTCTCATCATATTTTGCTTTAAAAGTGGCATAAACACAGTAAGGTTTTTACTGCATGACGCCCTCTAAAACTTGCTCCCGGGGCATTTATAATCCCCTTGCCCTTCGGTCGCTACGCCACTGGTATCCGTTTAGATAAATGTACATTATACGCTAACCTTTAAAAAATAAGCAGACTCAATGATTATTGTACTCTTTTATCTAAATCTAGCCGATTCATGTGAAACGATCAATGAAAATTTTCCACACATGCTTTTATTTAACTTCTTTCATGTTTGAAAAGATGGAATTTCATAATCGATTTTCTACTCGCTTCCTGATATACTGGAGTGCTGAAATTTTGTAGGGTTGTGTGCTATCGATAATAGTACATTTAAATACATATTTGTAGAACAATTATAGTTAACCGAATAATATTAATAAATTTTATTCGATATGGGATATACCATCTAATAAAGAATTTCGAAAAAAAATTATGAAATTTTATACTATTTGTACCAGGAAATATGCTAAAGACTAAAAAGTAGAAAATAATAAAAGTTGTAGAAGATTCTTTAAAACGCGCTTTTGTTTGTGTACTAAAAAGAAGAAAATAATTTTTTATCGAAAATCTGTAAGTTAAACGTAAAAGCGTCAGGCGCTAAAAACATTACTATGAAGAAATTATCCCGTTACGAATATGTTCGTAATTTCCTTTCTTATGAGTGTTTTTAAAAAAAATTGAAAGAAAACTCTTTTGTTAGGCACTAAAAAGTGGAAAATAATTTTTTTTATCCAGAATTTGGAATTTAAACCAAAAAAAAAAATTAAAAGCGTGAACAACACTGTGAGTAAATTAAGCCGTAACAAATATCGAAAGAAAACACGGAAGCATTCATTAAAAATTCAAAATGAAGTGAGTGTCAAATCTATTATTAAATTCCATCTTTACAAACATTAAGCAAGTCAAGTTAAATAAAGCTGTACTCTAGGTAACTAGTACTTTTTGTTTTGTGTTGAATTCGCTTATCTTTATACGACGTGCGCTTTGTTTAGGAAAAAATATTACCCTAATGCATTTTTAAATTTTCAATGATTAATTTGAATTGTTAGAGAATTTTTAGCAGCTTTAAAAATTTGATGAACTGAATGGCATTATATGCATCGCGAAGACGCCATTTCCAACAAATTTTATTATCTTATTAAAATATATGAAATGTGATAGATTTTTTTTTATTATTACTATTGTGGAGCCTTATTACAAAAAGTTGTGTAAAGAAATTCTAGAGCTCCTTGCATTTTTTTTTTTTTTTTTTACTGTTTAATGTATAGAAAGACATTTTCGTACAATTTAAAGGACATATTTAGCAAACTTGTTGTATTTTCTTTTAGATCGTCATATTTTCTCATTTGCTTGGGTAAATATTATGTTTGAGGTGTGTTTACCCTCTAAAAATAACGGATAAGATGCATTATAAAAATAGCGGATAAGATGCATTATTAAACATCTTGTTCAAGTAGTTTGTTTTGAACTAAAAATTACAGATGCAGGACATTTCTTTGAAGGCGAAAAGATTTTGTAAGCTCTTAACTAGTTTTCTTCTCAGTCTTATTCTTCATCTTCTTCTCGAAAACACTTTTTCTTAAACTCTTAATGCTAATAGATGCGGAAATTCCATTGAAAAATACCCTTTTGCGAAATGCATTTAAGTTAAACATTTGATAGACACTCTATACTATTTATTTATGTTTTGAAGAAAGGATATTTTTTTTTTTGAATATTTCTGGCAGTATACTGCATTGCTTAGAATTAAATTCCATCTTAAATTTATGATGCTGATTTGATTTATTTAGTTTTCAGTTATTTTCCTCGCTATAGATTAATCTAGAAGCATTATTGCCTTATTTTATAAGCATGCAAAAGAGTCGAGAGGAAATTTTTTTTAACAAAAAATTTCGTTAAAAAATTGAAATTTCGGAATAACCGAATCATTTTAAAAACACACGATGATTTACGACGATTTTTATCTGTACACGAAATACAAATTTAAGAACAGAGGATAAAAAAAAAATGACGAAAGAAACCTATCTCTACAAAAATGTGCAATAACCGCGAAATTAAAATTCCGCTTCTCATTTTTCAAAAGTCGAGTTTCAGAGGGTTTTTTTTTTGTTTTTTGTTAATCGGAAATAGCTCGAAAATTAATTAGCGTTCCAAACTATTTGCAACAAATAAGCTTCAAGTCCCCCTCTTTTTTTCTATCTTCTTTTACTCTTCCAATACAATTATTGTTATTGGTTCTTTTTTTCCATCTAGTCAAGCGGAAACCATTGCTCATGACGCTTGATTAATGAATGAAGAGTAGATTATTCAGCATAAAAAAAAGCACAGCGTGTAAATGAAGTTTCACCGTGAACATCAATTAGTCACGTCATTTGGTATTAGTACTATTAAGAAGAAATATATCATTCCATACCATTGGAAGAAGCGATTAATAATGCACCAAGTGGCGTTTCCTATTTTTTTCCCTCCCTTTTGTGTCCTGGTTTATAAGTATCTTTTTTTTGTGTGCAAGTATCTTGAGTGTTCAGTGTGTATGCATTAAGAACATAAGAATGCGTGTGTGAAATCAAATTATAAAAATCAGGTATGTTTATTCTTGGACTTTCATGTATTTTTGCATAAGGATGTCACTTACGCTTGTTCTTTGACGAGTTTATTGAGGTGGATAGACTCACACGGAGTTACCCCTGTCTATTCTTTTGTTTTAAATGTCCTGTTTTTTTGTATCTTTTTATAGAAGGTGGTTTTTTTTTTTTTGTGCTCTGGCTTTTTCGATAGTCTCACGCATACCCAACCAACCGACTGGGAGCCGTCCTGGCTCCGAGTTCGGGGGTATGCTGTGGTGTTATGTCATGCCTATTGGCGTACCAGGGATGTTGAATGACAGTTGCTGCGACAGCTCGAGTACTTAGGCCGGAGTCCTAGTAACCGTCACCGACCCCTCCCGAAGGAGGTACGTACTATCACCGGAGGAAGGTAACTCGACCCCCATCATTATTGAACCCACCAGGGAAGCTAGACTCCTCATATTTATCCGGCGGCTTCTCATCCACAAACTCGTGCCCCCCCCCCCCCCAGTGGGAGAATTGCGGGGGATAAAAGATTAGTTATTTTCCCCCCTTTAAAAGCACTTATTTCACAACTGTATACATCATCTGTCATCATCCATGTGTCTTACAGTTTTGCAATTCGAAACAGCAGCATTGAAAAACACTTTATCAATAAAAAAATTTAAGTTATGAGAGAAAAATTTCCCGGCCGGAATTAAAAAGTCTTGCCGTCCTTTATCTCTAACATAAATTAATGTCGAAAACAATTTTTCTGTGTAGTATGCTACCAGAAGTTCTCGATTGTCACCAATAACAATCCTTTAAAAGTATCCAAAATTATATTTTTCACCGACGATTTTCCCTATTGCTTTGTTTTCCTAATTTTATTTTTTTCTGTGTTGATATAACATTTTAGCATACTATTGATCGTTGAAAATTAATTTTACACCAGTTTTAAAATTAAAAAAAGAATCTAACTTTTCCGACTTCTAGTTTGATTGCACGGTTAATTTTCTCCAAATTGTACAATTTCCTTTAAAAAATATTTCATTATTGCCACTGTTACCTGCACACAAATTTATATGTTTCATATGTCAGCTGAACGAATTGTCAATACGCATGTGAATAACAGCATTAACTGAAAGTCTAGTGTGTGTTGTTTCATAGGACTTGAAACTTGTATAGTCATTATTTTTCATAATGTTGTAGAAAAGAGAGAGAGAGAAACTGAAATCATATCCTGTATAATTGATAGAACTTTATAACATTATCCTGGGCTTTGTATATTTAGGCGAATAAATAGCGATGAGAGATTTATATGACCCATGTAATGAATACTGACTGTATGATTTATTATATGACAGAAATCGGAGGCATGATTTAGTTCGTTTCACTTTTGGGATTAACTTAAATGGCGCATTCGCTACTGACACTTTTTTCCCGTTTTAATTTGCTTAAAATGTTATATTATAGGATAGGAAACGTCACAGAATCTACTTTCTTCATCACTCGGTTCACTGCTGGTAGTCACGCTACTATACTGCCCTCCTAAGCTTAAAAAGCGTATCTCAGTTTTCTGATTTTTCCTACTTAGTTACGTTTGTGAGCAGCTCACAAACATTACATTTTTTCTCTAGCGGTTTTCTACTACGTAATAAGATATGACCTTTCTGCTTAGGAATAATGTCGGGCAGCTCACGAACATTACTAAGTAGGAAAAATCTGAAAATTAAAAAAAAAATGAGATACGCCCTTTAAGCTTAGGATGGCAGTATAGGTTTAGTTTAGTTTAGTTATATTAACGTCCCGTTTTGAAGCAACACGAGGGCTATTTTGGGACGGATCTCGTAATTTTGCACCACGGTCAGATGACGAGGACGACACTCGAGCTGGCACCCCCTCTCCAAACTTCCACGCCCCAACGGGAGGGTGTTTGACCACTAGAATAGGAATAATAAGTTTTCGTTTCACCGTTTTAAGTCAAGTGTGTTTACTTTCTACTTTAAACATGTGACGGGAAATTCAGTGAACTGTAGAAATATGCTTTTATATTATCACGTTGTTTTATGATGAGTAATTTGTGAAAAATGAAAATATCCTTAGGAATAAGATTGCGTTTTTTAACGGATTTTTTTATCTTGTGTTAAAATCAATCTACCGTATTAAATTTATATCATTTCATTATAATTAAGAATAATTATTTTATTGTAATTATCCTTTCCGGCCAGATCGCAGATTCTTTTTCTGATCCTTTCCCTAAGCTGTCTGTAAAAGAATTTCATAGCAGGACATAAGTCATCAAAAACAATTGAATCAACCAATTGCAGTTTTTGTGACTTCAATAACTATTGTTTACTTTTATTGTTTATAATTGTCCTTATAGATGACGCAGGTGTAATTAGCATCTATTATGTTACGTGTTAGCACTGTTTTTAAATTTCTCTTGTGAGTTCTTGACTTCAAGAGAAATCTTCGAGTTCCAAATAAAATTCCTCACAAAACAAAAACTTCTTAAACAACTAAAAAGTAACCCTAAACAAATCCCATTATAACAATGTAAATTATTCTTTATCATAATTTAAGCTGTTTAAGTGCTCATTTCTATTTTGAGACTCCATATATTTGTGAAAAGAAGAAATTCCCGGGAAGAAGGAAATTCGGCCATTTTCACTTCATACGGCAACAGTTACCACTAAACCTTCGTTTTCTCGCTGTAATTGTGGTATTTAATTAGTTGAGAACGCTCCAAATTTCTGCGTTTTCTCAAAAGAATCTGCCTTAAAGGCAGAGGAAAGGAGATAGCGAGAGCTCTTTTAGATTCATTAGCAAACATCCCTTAATTGTATAATTATGCTTTTATTTCGCTCTTTGCGTGCGTTTTGAGGGACCCATTGTTTCCGCTGACAAAATAAAACTGAAAAGACTGTTATGTGAAATTTTTCGTGGCCTATTTGGATGCTTTATTTGTGGCGCGTCTTCCTTTCCTAGAGTCTCTGTCGTTGTGCATTTAAACTTCATCTCCAGGTCGAATGCTGTGGTAAAGATTGTGTTTTTGAAATCTCTTGGAAGTTATTACTAAGTTACTGAAAA